>ML120385.1:582240-600008 GCA_003788595.2 Choiromyces venosus 120613-1
CACCATAGGAGTCGTGGGGGAAAGGGGGGAAGGGAGAAGGAGACGGGGGAGAAGGGGACGGGGGAAGGGAGGACAAGGGCGGGGGGAGCAGGGAAGCGGGCGGCAAAGAACAGAAAGGGGAAGGGACAGGGGAAGGGGAAGGGGAAGGGACAGGGGAAGGGAAAGGGGGAGGGCGGAGCACGGGAAGGGGGAGAAAGAGAAAGAGAAGGGGGAGGGGAAAGCAAGGGAGTTCTCCCAGCCAACGGGGTACTCTTCGAATGCCGATGACTCGGCATCTGAATCATACCCCTCTGTTGACTCCTCGATCGCGGAGAGAAGGGTGGCAGCAAGGGTCGGGTCCGGAGAACATACCTCAGATGCCGGCGACGCATCCAAGATATACCCCCCGGATGACTCCTTGGGGTCTTGTAAGACGGTGACTTCCTCGCCATCGCACGTCTTAAGATGTGCCTCAGAGTCCGAAGACTCTAAGGGGCCGTCGGCGAGGTATGGCCCGTGATCGAGCCACCACCTTAGTATCGGCGGCGTGGTGCCCGAGCGAACCCGAACCACACCGCCCGCCGTACTACCCGGATCTATATTCATTATCATCAGCACACCTCAACCTAAAAAGCACCGAACTAGAGAAGCAACAAACCACTCCGGACACCAAACAATAAACAAACCTCCCAAAGGAGGTCTCCCACGCCACGGGAAATAGCCATAATCGCGGAACCCAGAAGGCCCAATACGATCATGGTAAAGAAAAAGAAAAAGAAGAGAGAAAAGATGGACCACCCGAGGGCTCGCTCGGGGGCAGAAGAAAGTGAAAAGAAAATCATTTCCGACAGAAAATAGAAGAAACAGTGATACTGTTGATGTAGAAGGAAGGAAGGAAGGAAATAGGGGGGTGGGGGAACAGGAGGTATAAGTAGGGGCAAGATGGGTGCAAGATGGGTGCCTACGAAGCTCCACGATCGCTGGTACGTCACTCAATGCCTACGTACCTTGGGTAAACAAAGTTGTTTACATGACGGCCCGGATGGCCTGGCTTGTTGCTCCTATGCAACAGTCCTCTATTTCGTACGAGGAATCTCATATCATACGCGGAATGGTCTTCGTACCTCACTTGCATATATGTGCAAAAAAGGAAACCAGCACGTAATCACCTTTCGGAATTTCTTCAGGAATACCATCTACATAGCTATCACGAGATGAGAGGTAGGTAAATAAAATAAAAAAGCCATAATGAATACAGATGCCCTCGAAAGACAGAGATTACCCGAGAACTCCAAGTACCACGACATCAAAACATACCCAGAGTAGTCAAAAATCATGTTTCTACTATGCTGACGGGAATTTCCAGGAACGTTTTTGCTTTCCATAAGTCAGAGTAGGCGAAATATTAAATAGGCCCTGACTGGTCTTTCCTTACTGACCGAGGTCTCTACTATCAACAACCTTGCTTGGACATACTGAGTATCACTGAACTCTGGACTTGTCCGAAGCCATTATTATTATTATTATACATCATAAAGCTTGTGGAGCCATAAGGCTATAAGCTGATTAAAATTAAAATGGCGAGGAGTCACTCGCCCACCAGATATTCGGTCTTCCACGGGCCCTACCAGCCTCTGAACAAATTCCCCAGTTCAGACGCCTACAGGAGCATTGCATCTTCACTAGTTCTCATCGGTTTCATCCATCAGCTCTCCAGTACTGACTTCCTCCTCTACTTCATCATCATCTTCTTCTTCCATCTCGGTTGCCCAACTGCAAATCGTATTCTTCTGCCCCTCCTTCTTCCCCTCTGCCTTCTCCCCTCAGTTCATCACCTCCTTCCCCTCCTCCTCCTTCTCTTCCTTTCTCACCAGACCCAGTATCTTCTCAACTCCGGTCTCTGGGCCTTCCCTCCCCAGTTTCTCTCTTTTATTTTTCTCCTTTTTCTTTTGTGCTTCTTTAATATCTTCAGGAGTCTGGAGGTGGTAGTTGACTAGCCACCGCTGATAAGAGGCGAAAGCAAACAGGTGGTCCAGAATGAGCACGGTATCTGGAAAGAAAAGAAGTGCAACAGATGGTGATAGTAATCGTGATGGTGCAGCAAGCTGTAAACTAGAATTGGATTGGTGTAGTTCATCATCAAGATCTGATGGTGAGGAACATGTTAACATGGATTTCGAAGGTAGAGGATGCAGCAAACAAATCTTTCCTCCATGTTTATTCGAATTGCGCCAAAGGAGATTCCATTAACCCCTTTTCGAAGCTTTTTATCTTGTCTCTTGGATCCCCTTTTGTGTAGCAGATCAGGTTTCCCTTTTGTGATCGCCGAATGTCTGTAAATTGGGCACAGCAGGCTGGAAGGAGTTTGTTTAGCATACTTCGTAATGGTAATGGGTTAAAGTCCATGGGAGCTGGGTTTTGAACTTCAACAACAAATCAGGTATCTTCAAGAGCAACTTGCTTGGGAACTGGAGAGGGTGCAATGTGCTCCTTGACAGCTTGTTTTTCTTGATGGGGATTATGTTGCAAGATAGTCACATAGGAAGGTTTGTTGAGAAATTGGTCTACCTTTGACTCAAGTTGCTGGAGCCATTCATCTAGTAAAACACATTCGTTTGTTGTCATTGTTGATGTGTCGGTAAAACAACACGTAATGCATTCTGTATCGACAGTAATAGTAGCCTTATAACAGGTTTCTGTAACATCTCCAGAAACAACTTTCTGCAAGTTAATAAGAGCCTCACTGAGAAGCTTCTGTCCATAATGTTGTTCAGGAGTCGGTTCTGGAAAATACGCAAGATGTTGTGTGGAAGCATGTGTCAAGAGTTCAAGAATTTGCTCTATCATCTGTTGGTATTCTGGGTTTGCTGAATTTTACCTCTCGCATGTTGCCACTGATGAGAAGTATCCCTCACAAGAGCTAGGACAAGAGAAATTAAAGTTGCCTGGTGGAGAGAAATTGAAGTCTTGTTGTGCAAAAGGCACATGAGATGGTGTCACAGAGTGGGTGGATATTCAAATGTGTATAACATTCTCTATCCTGGCTGATGATTCGCCAGCTGGGGATACTTCTGGGCTGCTTTGTTTCCTCCTTTTTCTTCTACCCTTAGGCGGTCTTTCTCGTAGGACTCGGTCGACTGGTTCCATCGAATTCTTTGGTGGTAGTCGGCCTTAGCTGAGGGTTCCGACCAAGCGCTTTCGCTTTTCCCGTTGGGTGGCTGTCAGTTTGTCCGAAGCCAAATTGTTGGGAATGTTAGAATGTGGATTTGGTGTTACTCTCTTTTACCGTTGCATTGCTCTCTGCATAATTAGGATACTCCTACTGTGCAATGTTGGGTAATCTTGTAGTGGGAATACGTACGTTGGGCATGACATGTGCATTCCTGCACACCCATGCTTTCCTTTTGTTTGCTACTTTAAGTAGTGCCTCGCTCCCTTTTTGTTCTTGTTGTTCTTTTCTCCCTTTTCTCTTCTTCTTAAGTTTGAAAAACCGAATAGAATTTCACCTTTTGTTCGTTCTCTCAACAGAATTCGTACCAGGGAAACATAGATACTCACAGCGCATCACTCGTCCTACACAATCGCGGAAAACCAAAGCAAACTAATCATACGGGATGAGGCACTTAAAAGAAAAAGATAACAGTGGGCATACGATAGGCATACCGTATTCGATCCTAAGAATACAATACATAAGTTACAGGTTTCGATTTTCCATCCTTAGTAAACATCCGCAATCGGGGATCAGCTAAGCCTGATCTCCCCCCCATCTGTTGCATACCTCATCCAAAAGCACACAATCAACTCCTTTGTATACAACAGCCTCTATTTGTGCAACCCAGAGCACGGTATTAGAGATGTTTGTTAAAAGCCAAGATCAACACCCATTCCTATTACAGACGGTGCCCCAAAGCTCGCTCATAGCTCATGTGTTTGGCTTTACGAGACCGCACATTGAACAACGGTTTTGGCGATTGCTAGTCCTTAGAGGTGTTGGATCTCATGGTAATCAGTCCCGTGATATTTTACATCTTCCACGTTTTAGACGGGGAATGCCCGTCAGAGTCCATCTTTTCATTTCAATCCTAAAAACCCGTCTCTATTTACTCTCAATGGTTAGGTCACAGGAAAAAAAAAAGAGAAAGCAGAAACCGTCACGAAACTCATAGGATCTTTGAGTATCAAGCGATAGTGTTTTTTACATCCTTTATTAGTCAGCGTTGAGGTCTGTAAAGACGTAAATCTCTGGCACACACCGTCGCACTAGACATTAAATTCTGTAGCTTTATGTTCCATGAATTCAATGTGGCTACACCCGCAATATTTTTTGATAGTGTTACATCGTATGTGATCGGCCGCATTTCGTCGATTATGAGGTTTTACAGGGAGTGGGAAATCAAAGACAAAAACTGGGTGAAACAACACAAGAACAGTATATGGTAGTAACATTTTGGGCAGGATATATGGGCGTTGTAGCGACTGGATTTATTTAATAAAACTCGGAAGTATATCCCACTGCTTATACAACATAGATTCAGTAACCTACTTCCTGTGCTTACACTATCTCAATTGACGACTTGGTATGTTGGCAAGACTGTATGGAAGGATGCTCCAACATGGGGAAATCGAAGCGACTGCTGAGCGTGACAGATTATGATTACAAATGTTGAGTGTTAGAATTCACAGTAAGTTAAGTAATAAAGTGTTTCAGTCTCTGAAAAGGAGCAACGAAAGAAGGAAGTCTGAAACCCGGATTAATACAGAAAAAAACCATACATCTTCATTTCATATCACGAATACCGTTCCCGGTCTACTGTACATGAATTGAACTGATCTTAGTGAGAAGCCTCAGCACCACGTCAAGGTGTCAATCCAAGCTGAGGTACCTAAAAAAAACCAAAGTTAGCCTCACATCATAAAAGTCGCAAAGAAAACAAAAATATATCTCCGATCCCCGGACAACGATACCAAACCGAGGAACCCCAACTGAAAATGTTAGTATTTGTTCCTATGTGAATTAAGGATTTGTTATCTCACCTCCATCACTTATTACCCGAAGGCACCGGATTCCTCACCAGGCGTGCCTAGATAGAATAGTCAGCGCACAGTATTGCTTAACTTAATTGTTATGAGAATTTATCTTACCTCGATTTCCACCATCCCAACCATCTCCCAGAGACACCGGTTTCCTCACCAGGCATGTCTCATAAACCTATCCGGCAACCTCCCCACAGCTTTCAATAGATCAAGCCATCAGGGTAGGAAGCATAGGAAGGGGGAGGAGGGGGAATTGGAGGCCGAACACACCACTTCTCCCAGCCAACGGGGTACTCTTCAAATGCCGATGACTCAGCATCTGAATCGTACCCCGATACGAACTCCTCGCAGGACTCAATCGCTGCAGAGAGGGACGAGGCAGGGGGAACGGAGGAAGCGGAAGCAGAGGAGGAGGAAGAAGACGACGGTGGGGCGGAAGGGGGGAGGGGAGGGGGAGGGGAAGGGGAAGGGGAAGGGAAAGGGAAAGGGGAAGGGGAAGGGGAAGGGGAAGGGGAAGGGGAAAGACAAGAAACGGCGGGCGAAGGAACGATGGGGGAGGGGACAGAAGGGGAGGGGGAAGAGAGAGAGGGGGAAGGACATGAGGCGGGAGAGGAAAGGGGAAGGGGAAGGGAAGGGGAAGGGGAAGGGGACAGGGAAGAGGAAAGACAAGAAACGACGGGCGAAGGAACGATGGGGGAGGGAACAGGAGGGAAGGGGGCACAAGAGGGAAGGGGGGAAAGGGGGTGCCGAGGATACCACTTCTCCCAGCCAACAGGGTACTCCTCAAATGCCGATGACTCGGCATCTGAATCATACCCCTCTGTTGACTCCTCGATCGCGGAGAGAAGGGTGAATGCGAGGGTCAGGTCCGGAGAACATACCTCGGATGCCGGCGACGCATCCAAGATATACCCCCCGGATAACTCCTCGGGGTCGGACAAGACGGTGGCTTCCTCGCCATCGCACGTCTTAAGATATTCCTCAGAGTCCGGAGACTCTAAGGGGCCGTCGGCGAGGTATGGCCCGTGATCGAGCCACCACCTTAGCACCGGCGGTGTGGCGCCCGAGCGAACCCGAGCGTATTGGTGGGCCACACCGCCCGCTGTACTATCCGGATCTATATTCATTATCATCAGCACACCTCAACCTAAAAAGCACCGAGCTAGAGAAGCAACAAACCACTCCGGACACCAAACAATAAGCAAACCTCCCGAAGGAGGTCTCCCACGCCACGGGAAATAGCCACAATCGCGGAACCCATAAGGCCCAATACGATCATGGAGAAGAAGAAAAGAAAGAAAAAAGAAAAAAGAGGCCACCCGAGGGCTCGCTCGGGGGCAGAAGAAAGTGAAAAGAAAAGCATTTTTTGGAAAGAAGAATAAACAGTGATACTGTTGATGTAGAAGAGAGGAAGAAAAGAAACAGAGGGGCGGGGGGACAGAGGGGTTAAGTAGGGGGAAAGATGGATGCCTAAGAAGCTCCACGACAGCTAGTACGTCACTCAATGCCTCGTGCCTTGGGTAAACAAAGTTTACATGACGACCTGGACGGACTGGTTCGTTGCTGTTGAGCAACAGTCCTCAATTTCGTACAAGGAATCTCGTTTACGTATCATACACTGAATGCTCTTCGTACCTGTACCGCACTTCACTTGCATGTATGTACACGAAAGTCTAAATCAAGTGGGCACCCAATGGCCTTTCATCACTGACTGAGTTCTATTTTGTCAATGATTGGTTTGCAAAGATTGAGTTTTTCTGACGCCAGAGATACCTCTTGCCATATTGTTGGGAAACAGCTAGAATTGGCTCCACCAATATACATATTCATATCACATCACTCGTTCTACCCTAGGGTTCGAAGAGTAAATTTACATTTGGTAATTTACAGCGCCGCAACATACATTACAGAGTTACCGTAACGATACAAAATGCCGTCGGCCGGCCAGGAAGCTAAAGCCAAAATGGATAGCAGGTATAAGTAATTGGCTACTAATTACCACTCATACAATTAGGTGGCAAAACTTGATATCAACACTGATCATGATTGGCGGAATTGAAATTCTCGAGTATGCCAGAATATGATGGTCACTATTCTATCATCAGACACCATCTATTGGCTGTTTTGGATTACTAATTGGTAAGTTACCTATTCTTACCTGACACTTATTTTACCTTACGGTATTATTCGAACCCTATTCTACGCACTCATAGAAAACTTAAGTTAGAATCATGCGGTATGGGATACTATCAAACTAGTAGTGAGTAGAGATATATTTGACCCAAGGGATACAATACGTTCAGATCTCAATTTACCATACTTATCAAACATTCACAAACGGTGATCAACCCAGTTTACAACTTTCACAAATGCGGAACTCCGAGTCCCCCACGTGTTGTAAACCTCTACCGAAAACACATAATGAACTCCCAGATACAAAGGCCCCTGCTTGCGCAACTTGGGTCACGGTAGCGCAGATGTTCATTGAAAAAACGAGGACTAAAACCTCATAAACATGATAATTTTAGGAAAAGAAAACCCGGTATCATACTATCGCTAAGTTATCCTATGGTACCTTATCAACTTTATCCCCCGCCCCGGATTTTCCCTTCGCTGGTTTCCCTCACCCCTCTTCCCTATTCTTCTAAGAATAGCCTGTAAACCTCCCCCCCGGGGGGGGGGGGACGGAGGGCAGAAAGGTTTAAGCCCCCAAAGAACCTACATCACGATCAGCACTTCCCGTAAGACTCCAAGAGTAAGGCTAAGAACACTCACAAGCATAACACAATCCCCCATCAGTAGGGACAAAAATCAAGTGACAGCGGCTGCATAAATAGACAGCGCACTTGCCCTTACCGGCTGGGCGAGGAGCATAAGTTTTTTCAGCGGGAGGTTGCTCGGACGCGATTGTGGTAGCGATAGGAGGAGTTTCCTCGACGGGCCTTTGGATAGGCATTTCGGTTTGATGGCAGGATACGTGAGATATCGAGTTTGGAAATGTGTGGTTTCGGGTTTGTGGCTTGGATGTTTGGTGTGGAGAGGAGAGAAGAGAGGGCGCGGTCTACGAAACGTGTACTTATAAGGCTCTCTATTTTCGTGGCGTTACGTATACCTCCAGAAGGAATGCGTAAGCCTGTATTTCTACGTATGGCTGTATCTCTGCTGATTCACGGTCACTGCTTTACCTGGATAGCATAGCTTCTTCACCCTTCTTTGATCCTATACCGGTAGCTTCCCTGTCTCGTTGTATTGTATAATCAATAAGCACCCTCTTTTTCTCAACTTATCTAGCCCTCAAGATATGCAGTAAATTGTAATCGCTTTCTACGAAAAAGCAGTAGCATAGTATATAATTTACCAATCCCTATCAAACTTAGAAACACGGCCCGCTTTAATTCCCAAAAGTTCATCATGATAAATGCAGTACTCAAAATCAAACTCACGAACCATCATCCCAAATACAGAATCCTGATCCTAGCGAAGCTTTACCAAAAGAACTACTTTCCGCAGAGCAGGGCCAACTTGAGCTTCATTTAAGTGGTAAAGAGGTTTCTTACAGCCCAGCCGTTTGGGAGGAGAGTAGTAATAACAAAAAGCACGTTTGTTTAATCTGAGAGGCTAATATCTGAGAGGCTAATTTGGTACTATATTTGAGTATTTCCATAATATATAGCTCGCATATTCGAACCCCAAGGGTATCATACTATCATGCTACTACCGTAATATTCAAACCCCCTACTGTCTGAAAAAAAAAAATTTGAAAAAAAAAAAAAAACAAAGTATGGCACAGATGCCAAATACGTAGATAAAGTCATTAGAAAGAACAGTCACTCAAGAAACGGAAACCAAAATTCGAGTGATAAGACATGATTAGATCCAGCACATACATCGTGATTACAAAAAAAAAGCCTCCAAGCAATCAACAACCCCCTTCTATGGATTCGACTAACCCGCCATCATAATAATACACCTCACTAACTGCCGACTCTATCCACAACCACAAGTATAAAAAGAATATAGAAAAAGAAAGAGCCCCACTACCGATCTATAACGCCCACCCTACCCCGCCGCAACTCTGCAGGTCCCTCCTCCGTCAACTCCGGTATTAGCGTGCCTACAATCAAATCCAATAGGTTATACAACAGATGCTTGTTAATCTCCTTATCCTGCACTGTCTTCAGCAGCATTTCACCCACAATTGCCAAGCCCTCCTCCTTGTCGTCTGTCCCAAAATAAACCTTTCGTATTGTTGAAGGAATAGCTTCCCATATTGCCTCCTCTGCTGTATGTTTTATTTGCACTTTTTCTTTTGGAGTTGGGTAGGCCCGCACTGGCTCGGGCGAGGCTGGGAACAAGGTCGACCTGGCGGAACGGAGAATTTGTACAAGTAGGCTGGGCGATTCGATGTAGGAGTGGAAAGAGGAGGATAGAAGGTTGTCGAGGGTGAGGCCGAGGCGCGTTGAACGGGATGTGAAAGGCTTGGTGAAAAATAGGAGGCTACTGAGTGTCCAAGGCTGGAGTGTGGAGAGATGTAGGTAAGATGGTATTAGGCGAAAGAGAGCCATGCGGAGTAGAGGCTTCTTGGGTCGGGGTGGAGGAGGCGGAGGTGAATGTAGGTTGGTAATAAAGGAGGAGAGATAAGTGCGCAGCAGGGAGAGCACTCTGAAAGTGGCAGCAAGAAGGTTATCCATAGCGAGGGGTATACGGATTAGCTTGTAGTTTGCTGGTGGAGTAGGTATTTCTGAGGCATGGAATTTTTCTTTTACTGAGCCATTGGATTCTTGTGGAGGTGGTATAGGAGGTATCTTTTCACTATAGCTTCTCTTTCTTCGCGTATGCGTCATTGGTGGCTTCTCATTTTCCGGCGGTGGCTCTGGGGCACTGGGAGGGCTCATCGGAGCACGCAATAGCTCCAGTGTGTTTTTGATTATCTCATGGATGATATGGGGCTCGCTGAGTTTGTCCACCACGTTCCATAATACCATCCCGGATAATACCTCTCGTACTAGTGACCTCTCACAATCGGATTCTAGATCCTCGGTAGGCAGGAGGACTGCCAAGATTCCCGATGAGACAAGCTTCAAGTAAAGTTTCTCACTATCCGGTGAAGACGAAAGCGCGGGATGAGGCTGAAAATTGTGAAATATCTCGCGGAGGGTGAGGTGCGGAGATACTGCCGTGTTATGGCGCGCGAGAGCCAAACGATAATCTGCGGCATGTTAGGGGGTGTAGCGGGCGGAGAGAAATTGGGGCAGGGTTCACCTTTAACATGATTGTCTATGAAGGCCGGGATCTCATCTAATAAAAAGGCTTCCAGGTCAACCTTTTAGATCCTCCCTTTAGCGTTAGCCCAAGATATTAGGGGGAACGAATCATTAATTCACAATACCTTTCGGATTCGCTCTTCAATAGCCCTCGAACAATGGGCAACCACGGCAATAATTTCATCCGCAAAGGCATTGTCGGTCGTAATTTTAGAATACCAAGAATAGATAAAGTCCCTGAAAATGATAGCAAGAAAGGCGTAAAGCTCCAAATCAACTTCCGGGGAAGAGGTCAAGGCTGGCAAGAGCTCTTCGAGGGGGGTAAATGGAGGGGCGTGATAGCAGAGAACACGACGAATGAGCGCAATAGCTGACTTATCGACAGCAGGTACGGGGGAGGAGCGGGAGGTTTTCATCGTTTTCGATACATTTCGTTGGAGGGGAATGAGTGGTGGTGGTGGTGGTGGGAGAAGGGGGGGGGGGTGTCAAAGGAGCGGAGGTGCCGAGACGAAGCTTATGGGGCACGATGAATCGAGGGTTAGGGTTTTAATTTCCTGTGCACACATTGGATAAGAAGTTCTTAAACCCCTCGCGAAATTGGCATTTCAAACGATTGGTCAAAGGGTGTATCTGTGATACCCAGAATATCATATCGGTTCAACACCGATAGGTAAATCGCAGGTTAAAAAATTAAAATATAAGGGATAAGACTCCAGAGATTCACTGATTCTGATTATTATTATTTGATGAGTGTGCTCGGGGGGGCGCGTGCCTTCGGATGAATCTGCAACACTGCAGCTGACAGGGTTGAGGCTCACGAGGAAAGAAGGGCACAAAAGTGATGATGATGATCTTACTGTACAGTAATTATTGTGATGGGGGTGTTGGTGGTGCTGGTGGTGGTGGTGGTGTCCCAGCACTTTTTGGGCCCGCCAAATCGGATCACCAAAAAGGAAGAAAGAAGTTTTGTTTATTCACAATCCTCCCCACCCCCATAACAAAAAGAAGCATCACAACAGATTAAGTCACGACTTTTTCTCTCTTGCATGTCACTCACTCACTCACTCACCCATTCGTCCCGTCACTCATAATATTATTATGTTATCCTTTGATCAGTTTTCCCCCTTGTCCAACTGTTGTCCAACTCTTTCTTACCCTACTTGTATGTTATGGCACTCTATTCTCTTTCTCAGGCTCCGAGTGTTCTGCTCCTCATCATGGTTTGGCACTCAAAATCAGACCCTGCATCATCCCCGTTCACTTGAAGTTACCCCCATTCCATTGCTCACCCGACCACCCATTCCTAGTTTATCGATAAGTTGTCCTTCGCCCTACACCCGGAATCTCCAGGCGGGGAGGATTTTTTTGAAACTTTTAATAGAACTTGAGGAATCTAGCCTGAAGATACTGTACTGTAGTGGCATATATGACCCCTCACTGTTTCGCTTGTAGGATCAAGACTTAGGGATGGTGCGTGAAACAAAACAAAAACAAAAAGCCTATGTAGTATGATGGGAGAATTATTGTGCCTCCTCTGCATATTTGACTGTAGGCCGAAGATGAAGAAGACTACCGGTATGTACAGTAGGAAAACCACATGTTCCATATGCTTCACTCAATTATGTCAAGTGCCTAGAAATACTGTACACAAGAAACGGGCGTCCCATATCTGGATGTGGAACTGAATGCACGGGCACAGGACCGGTCTATTCCACCTTTTTACCCCACCATAAACACCAACCCAACCATATTTCGCTCGAGCTCACAGAAATCCAACACCACCAAGGCATACCCATAATCTTTTTTTTTTGGTGGCTGGCTCAGTCCCCCTCCATTGGCGGAAATCTCAAACGCCCTTTTCTCCCCATTCACAACGCCTTTGCTCTGCTGACTTGCGTCTGGTTTGTTTGGACCCATCATATGGTCTACTAACGAAACCCTCCCCCTTGAAAGACCCGGCTCTTCCTCTTTTTTTCCCTTCTAATCTTCTCCTACTTATCCTACCCTACCCTATTTCCCACTCATCCTGTCTCCCTAATCTCTCTCCCTCTATTTCTTTGGTGCCTTTGTCGATAGACCGTTTTGCATCTTTCCAAAACAAAGAATCTGCCCCTCGGCTCAAGCCGCGTTCCAACACTTCGTCGTACGTTGTTGCATAGATACTGGAATCCGCCAACCGAGACGGTTTTTTTTTTTTTTTGATATTTTTCTTCCTCTTGTGAGATTACCAGCTAGTTTGTTGTCCATTTTCGAGCCTTGGTTGAATTGCCGGTATCTCGATACGAGCCTTTCCAAAACCTTCTCCAAGACGTTTCTAAAAGGTTCGACAAATTCCTAGCTACAGTACCCAGAACTCAGACAGCCGATGTTAACGCTATCCCTAAGTTTCAATGAAATTTTAGGGTAGCTCCACCTCTCGGGAGTATTATCTGGTTTTCTTCACCCCCCTCATTCATATTCCCCGCTTAGTTACCGTATAAATCTGTTCCTGCCCCCTCTACCACTCAAAAAATGGTCCTGGTGAATGACCAAGCTGTGGACACTCGTCTTACTAAAACACCGCGCACTTCTCGTCGCCAGAGGTTCTTCGCTCGCATTACCCGCAATTCTTCTCCACAGCTTTCAAAGCTCAATTCAGATTCCCCGTCGTCGGTCAGAGACCATTATTTGAGGAAGCATTCCGTCTCGTGGATCTCTCTTTACCCAACACGCCCCATGACCCCCACAGCACAACGCCCGCTCGGATTCCGGGTTGCGGAGACGTCAGACGTCCCGCACCAAGGCGGGAACATGAGTGTTGGTGTTCCTAATTCGGTAAAGAGGAAACCGGTGGTTATCGATATGTGGGGTTGCTTCCCCGGGGAGGTGCAGCTTCAGATACTTGGTTATTTGGAACCTAAAGAGCTTGTGCGCTGCTCGGCGGTTAGTACCCATAGTCTTGTTTGTGATGTTTACTTTGTCTTTCATTTAGATTCTTCATTATTTTTGAGGCTGGGAGGTTCAAGTGACTAAGAGCAAATTATTTGGGTCGGCGGTGCAGGTTAGCAGGAGATGGTATGCGTTATGTTTCGACGGGCAGTTATGGAGTAATTTGGATGCTACAGGATATTATAGCAAGATTCCTGTGGATCAGCTTTCGAAGATCATTACAACTGCCGGCCCTTTTGTGAGGAACCTGAACCTTCGGTAAGTTCCGCCTTAGCTACTGCCCTAATCAGATTTTTTTTTATATAGTGCTAATTCTGAAATAGAGGGTGTGTTCAATTGCAGAACGACTGGAGGCTAGAGGCAGTAGCCAACGCATGTCGGAACCTTCTCATGGCATCTCTAGAAGGTTGCAAGTTTGAGCAAACAACTATTCACTCCATCATCTCGCGCAACTCCCGGTTGGCTCAGCTCAATATTGCTGGACTCAAAACGGCTAGCAATCGTACATGCAGACTCATCTCAAAGTCTTGCCCATTTTTAGAGAGTCTAAATGTATCTTGGTGTTCTAGTATGGATGCAAGGGGTATCAAGAAAATCGTTGAGGAGTGTAAGAACTTACGCGAGTTGAGGGCCTGCGAAATTACTAGGTTCAATGAACCTGGGCCAATGCAGACTATCTTCAAATCAAATAAGCTCGAAGCCCTTCACCTTGGTGCATGCGAGAGTATTGATGATGCGGCAATTGCAATCATGGTGGAAGGAGTGGTCCCCGAAGTGGACCCCTTCACGAGTAAACCAAAGACTCCGCCAAGAAAGCTTGTGGACCTGAACCTCAGTCGATGCTCCAACCTGACGGACCAGGCATTGCGGAGCCTGGCTGGTAGAGTACCTGACTTGGAAGCATTGCAATTGGGAGGTTGCGTTTCCTTGACTGATTCAGGATTTGCTGCGCTCCTTCCTACATTGGGGAAATTGACACATTTGGACCTAGAGGAGTGCTTAGAATTAACAAATGCAACTTTGTTGGCTTTGTCCCGAGGCCCGGCAGCAAAGAAACTGGAGCATTTGCAATGCAGTTATTGCGAGAATCTAGGTGATCAGGGAATAACGGAAATCATCCGTAAATGTCCTGGGTTGAGGAACCTAGAAATGGACAATAGTAACTCACCCTAACGATCCTTTTGTAGAGTTAGAAACTAATTTTGGAATCACAGCTCGTGTGTCAGATCTCGTGCTCGCTGAAGCAGCACATGCCGTTCGGCATCGCCTCTCCCCTCCCAATTCTCCACCGGTTCCCGGGTCTTGCTCCCCGCGTGTTGCTCTCAGACTCGTAATCTATGATTGTGCTAGCATAACCTGGCCCGGTGTCCGCGATATTCTGGCTCGCAATGCCGATTCTACACGCAGCACCTTTAAACCGGAATTGATTCAATTGAAGTGCTTCTATGGGTGGCAGCAGACGGTCGACGAGCACATGAAGAGGGTTCTCAGAGGCGATAGAGGTAGCGCAAACAGACTTGAGAACAAATGGGCCGAGCACATGATGTTGAGCGAGGATACCACCATCGGGAGACGTAGGAGGAGAAGACAAGCTTTATGGGATGATGGAGATGAATTCGTCGGAAGGAGGAGGGGCAGAAGTGGATGCGTCATTTGCTAAGTAGTCTACTAAATTCTCTCCTTACCACTCCACTACCTCCTCTATTGCTTGATGTATTGTTGTTTTTGTCATTTTTCTCTCTTCTATTGTAGATTTTTTTCAAGAGATAGTGGGGTTGAGTGGAAGGAAGCACGGACAATGGTGCGAGGGAGACTAAGATCTTGGGCGGAGTTTTAACATATTTTTCTTAGTTTGGGTTAGTTTACTGTTTTATTTTGTTTTTCCTTTTTTCCCTTTCTACTGGTGGGTTACTTTCTCCTTTTTCCATTACGTGGGCAAGGGCATATGTCATTTTTTTCTTTCCCTTTTTTTCCTCTTCATTTCTTGTCTTTGATTGGCACAAATGCCAAATGTTTTATATGAAGGAAGCCGCGTGGCCATGTGCATGCCAAGGGCGGATGAGGATTCCCGTATGGCTTGCAAAAGCTATGCACCCGGCTCGGTAACCCCCCGCTGTAGTGACTCCGGAGGAATACGAGCACGGGAAATATGCGGTCACGGAAGGTCACTCGAGGATTTATGATTTTCCTGACGACGATGTTTACGTTTTTGAGGAATCGAATCGACCAAGCAAGTTGGAAGAGGATGTTTGTTTATATTGATGTATTCTTGGAGGTCTGGGTTTGGAGTGGTTGGGAGAGGGAGGTAGTTATGCAAATATTGTACTGTACTGGCTGGGCTTTTGTTAAATAAGGGAATTAATCCGCTGCAAGAAGCGGGGGTTTGAAAGAAAAAAAAACATACAGTAGTTTGTTGGAAATGTAGTGTTTGGGAGGTTTTGAGATTTTGTGGATGCGTACTGTGCCATGAACTATCCCCTGCAAGAAATTGACATACACCTCCCTACTTTTCCTCTGGTAGCACATGAAATACCAAAACTCACCCCCGACGATCCACAGCTCAATACTTTAACATCTCAACTTCGAGAAATCTCACCCAGCTTCCCATCACTTCCAGCACTTGTCATATCCGGGCTTGAGAGCCATTCACGGCTATCATTTCTTGTATAGTACTATAGTAAGTTCTTATGGAGGCAGGGTATTTAAGACAATTAATTTGTCAAGTTTCTTCTATCATACATATTCTGTTTGTTTTTTTCTTTTTCTTTTCGACTCTAGACTGAGAGTTGGACGAGGGGATTGTACCGTGTATTTTTGGGAGTTGTTGGCGGTGGTAGTATGGTAAGTATTGCTTGGCTGTGTTTTTGTTTGCTTACATTTACTGGTAGTTATTTTCTGCATCATATGTATTTTCTTTTGATCGTTTCTTTCTTGCGCGGGGGGGATTACGACGGGTGGGGGATCGTAAGGCGAGTGTTTGTGTATGTTTGTTAGGTATATATGGCAAGTCGAGATTCGTACTTGTTGCATTCTTGGGATCAAATGTGTCTCTGTTCAGTGTTTTGGCGGTGTCTCATCTTGCATGGTTAACTAGGTTTGGTTAGTGAGAATTGACTTGAGCGAGTGATTTGCTATGAGTATAATTCTGCAACCTAATTCTAGCTATTTCCTAATAACGTGACTCCGGGCACGTCTGGGATCCATTCTGGCTGCTCTGGCGTATGGGAAACAGCATTCATGAGAAGGAAATCCCCGGGAGTAGGAACTTGATTTATTGACTACTGTGGGCGAGTTTGGAAGTCGTAATATGTATTCGCTGTCACTATAGTTAATCCAGCTCTCATCGCGTGGCCATGAAATACTCGTATTCTTGGAGAAATGTCAAAATGTGGTTACGTCTTTCCTATCTTTCATGTACACAGACAAGCGAAGTATGGTATAGATACCAAGAGCATCCGACGTACGATATGGGGTTCTTAATACTAATTGGAGGACTGTTGCGTTGGAGCAACAGACCAGTCCGTTCAGGTCGTCATGTAAACAATTTTGTTTATCCAATGTGCGAAGGCATTGAGTGACGCACCAGCTGTCGTAGAGCTTCGTAGGCACCCATCTTGTTCTATCTTGCCTCCTACTTAAACTTCTGTTCCCCGCCGCCTCCTTTTTTTTCTTCCTTCCTTCTACATCAACAGTATCTCTTTTCTTCTTTTCTTCAAAAATGCTTTTTTTAACACTTTCTTCTGCCCCCGAGCGAGCCCTCGGGTGGCCCATCTTTTCTTTCTTCTTTTTCTTTTTCTTTACCATGATCGTATTGGGCCTTCTGGGTTCCGCGATTGTGGCGATTTCCCACAGCGTGGGAAACCTCCTTCGGGAGGTTTGTTGTTTGTTTGGTGTCCGGAGTGGTCTGTTGCTTCTCTCGATGCCTTTTAGGTTTCGGTTTGTTTAATGTGTACTGATGATAATGAATATAGATCCGGATAGTGCTGCGGGCGGTGTGGCCCGCCAATACGCTCGGGTTCGCTCGGGCACCACACCGCCGGTGCTAAGGTGGTGGCTCGACCACGGGCCATACCTCGCCGACAGCCTCTTAGAGTCTCCAGACTCTGAGACATTCCTTAAGACGTGCGATGGCGAGGAAGCCAGCGTCTTACAAGACCCCGAGGAGTTATCTGGGGGGTACATCTTGGATGCGTCGCCGGCATCTGAGGTATGTTCCCCGGACCTGACCCTCGGCTCTACCCTTCTCTCCGCGATCGAGGAGTCAACAGAGGGGTATGATTCAGATGCCGAGTCATCGGCATTTGAGGAGTACCCTGTTGGCTGGGAGAAGTGGTATCCTCGGCACCCCCTTTCCCCCCTTCCCTCTTCCTCTGCCCCCTCTTCCCCTGCCCCCTTCCCTCCTGTTCCCTCCCCCCTCGTCCCTTCGCCCGCCGTTTCTTGTCTTTCCCCTTCCCTGTCCCCTTCCCCTTCCCCTTCCCTTCCCCTTCCCCTTTCCCTCTCCCGCCTCTCCTCTCCCCCCTCTTCTGCTTCCCCTCCCCTTCCCCTCTCCCCTTTCGTTCCCTC
>ML120385.1:600033-616858 GCA_003788595.2 Choiromyces venosus 120613-1
TGAATAATGGGCTTCCGTGGCCTAAGGAGTGGTCCGCACGGATCTATCTTATCAGTCGCGTGTCATAACGAATTGAATTAACAATACTCTTAAATAGAATGGAGCTAAAGGTGGTAGGGTTGGTAGAGGGTCTCTGTGGCCTAAGGAGTGGTCCGTACAGAGTATTTGGATGGGCCGTTGGAGGGGTGTCGAAAGTTATCTAGTTCGGTAGTCCCATCCTTCGTATCCTTCCCCCTCCTCCCCCTTGCCCTCCGGCTTGTGTGGTAAAGAGGGTCGGTTGCCCCATGAGAAGCTTACGGCTACTGAGCCGTAGACTTAGCATGGGGCTATGCTTGAGGAGCGTCCTGAGTTAGCGACGTCTCTCCCTGCTCCGTCCCCCTTGCCTCCTTCGCCTTCTTCTCCTCCCCCTTCTTCTGCTGCCACCCCGCCTTCCCCCCTCCCCTCCCCTTCCCCTTCCCCTTCCCCTTCCCCTTTCCCTTTCCCTTCTCCCCTTTCCTCTGCTCCGCCCTCTCCTTTCCCTTCCCCTTCCCTTCCTCTGTCCCTTCCCCGATGGAGGTGAGATAACAAATCCTTAATTTACATAGACACGAATACTAACATTTTCAGTTGGGGATCCTCGGTTTAGTATCGTTGTCCGGGGATCGGAGATACATTTTTGTTTTTTTTGCGACTTTTATGATGTGAGGCTAACTTTGTTTTTTTTTAGGTACCTCAGCTTGGATTGACACCTTGACGTGGTGCTGAGGCTTTTCACCAAGATCAGTCCAATTCATGTACAGTAGACAGAGAAGAATGTTTGTGATATGAAGTGAAATGAGGATGTATTCTTTTTCTCTGTATCAATCCCGGTTTCAGACTTTTTTTCCATTGTTTCTTTTCAGAGACTAAAACACTTTATTACTTAACTTACTGCGAATTCTAACACTCAACATTTGTAATCATAATTTGTCACGCTCGGCAGTCGCTTCGATTTCCCCATGTTGGGGCATCCTTCCATACAGTCTTGCCAACATATCAGGTAGTCAAGTGAGATAGTGTAAGCACAGGAAGTAGGTTACTGAATCTATGTTGTATAAGCAGTGGGATATACTTCCGAGTTTGATTAAATAAGTCCACTCGTTACAACGCCCATATATCCTGCCCAAAATGTTACTACCGTATACTGTTCTTGTGTTGTCTCACTCAGGTTTTGTCTTTGATCTCCCACTCCCTAGAAGACCTCGTAATCGACGAAATGCGGCTGATGACATACGATGTAACACTATCAAAAAATATTGCGGGTGTAGCTACATTGAATTCACGGAACATAAAGCTACAGAATTTAATGTCTAGTGTGACGCTGTGTGCTAGAGATTTATACCTTGTTTGCAGACTTCAACACTGGCTAATAAAGGATGCAAAGAAACACTATCGCTTGATACTCAAAGATCCTATGAGTTTCGTGGCGGTTATTGCTTTTTTTTTTTCCTATGAACTATTGAGAGTAAATAGAAACGGGTTTTTAAGATTGAAATGAAAAGATGGGCTCTGACGAGTATTCCCCCAACCTAGTACACATGGGGCCTGCTTTATCAGCTTCGCTGAGGAGCCCCTATGAGCAAATCCCCCCATTTTGTGAGCCGTGTACCAATCTACTCTTATCTTGTCTACAAATGCCAAGAGATGTCAAGATCAGTGAAAAATCAGATAGGAATTTCAGACTTGGCATGTGATTGTGGAGTTCGTGGAGTTTGCAAGGTCCAACTTGAACTGTTTTGTTGTGTACTACTTTCTTGAGCAGATGCTCCACTGGCAGCTCCCGAGCATTGTTCTTCCATTGTGTAATTGGTGATTTGATTGTACTGAAATTATTGTGGATATATTTGTTTGTTGAATTGGGATTTGAAAGAGGAATTGAGATACAAAATTCTCTGACCTCTCTTACTGTCTGTAAGAAAATTTTGTTTTATCATATATATTTACAAAGGCATAATACATTACAGGTTTGTGTTTTCGAGACAGTCACAATATGGAATGAAAATTATTTTACGGCACTACTTCATATCAGATCTTTTCTTGGCTTGGCATAATTTTCGCCTTTTAGATAAGATAAAAGCTGATTGGTACACGGCTTCCAAAATGGGGGATCTGCTCCTAGGGGCTGCTCAGCGAAGCTGGTAAAGCAGACCCTAGGTACCTAAGGTTGGGCATTCCCCGACTAAAACGTGGAAGATGATTACCATGTGATCCAACACCTCTAAGGGCTAGCAATCACCAACACCGTTGTTCAATGTCCGGTCTCGTAAAGCTAAACACATAAGCTGTGAGCGAGTTTTGGGGCACCGTCTATAATAGGAATGGGTGTTGATCTTGACTTTCAACAAACATCTCTAATACCGTGCTCTGGGTTGCGCAAACGGAGGCTATTGTATACATGTGAGTTGATTGTGTGCTTTTGGGTGAGGTTTGTAATAGATGGGGGGATCGGATTTAACTGATCCCCGATTGCGGATGTTTACTAAGTATGGAAAATCAAAACCTGTAACTTGCGTATTGTATTCTTAGAATCGAATACAGTATGTCTATTGTATGCCAACTGTTATTTTTTTTTTTTGTTAAGTGCCCCATCCCGTATGATTAGTTTGCTTTGGTTTTCCGCGATTGTGTAGGACGAGTGATGTGCTGTGAGTATATATGTTTCCCTGTTACGAATTGTGTTGGGGGAACGAACAAAAGATGAAGTTCTATTTCGTTTTTCAGACTTAAGAAGAAGAAGAAGAGAAAAGGAGCGAGGCACTACTTAAAGTAGCAAGCAAAAGGAAAGCATCGGTGTGCAGGAATGCATATGTAATGCCCAACGTACGTATTCCCACTACAAGATTACGCGACATTGCACAGTAGGAGTATTCTAATTATGCAGACAACAATGCAGCGGTGAGGGAGAGCAACGCCAAATCCACATTCTAACATTCCCAACAATTTGGCTTTCGACAGGTCCGGAGTTCGGTGATACCCAGTATATCCAAGCAAAGTTGTTGATAGTTGAGACCTTGGTCAGTAAGGAAAGACCAGTCAGGACCCATTTAATATTTCACCTACTCTGACTTACGGAAAGCGAAAATATTCCTGGAAATTCCCGTCAGCATAGTAGAAACATGATTTTTGACTATTCTGGGTATGTTTTGATGTCGTGGTACTTGGAGTTCTCGGGTAATCTCTGTCTTTCAGGGGCATCTGTATTCATTATGGCTTTTTTATTTTATTTACCTACCTCTCATCTCGTGATAGCTATGTAGATGGTATTCTTGAAGAAATTCCAAAAGGTGATTACATGTTGGTTTCCTTTCTTGCACATATATGCAAGTGAGGTACGAAGACCATTCCGCGTATGATACGAGATTCCTCATACGAAATAGAGGACTGTTGCATAGGAGCAACAAGCCAGGCCGTCCAGGCCGTCATGTAAACAACTTTGTTTACCCAAGGTACGTAGGCATTGAGTGACGTACCAGCGGTCGTGGAGCTTCGTAGGCACCCATCTTGCACCCATCTTGCCCCTACTTATACCTCTTGTTCCCCCGCCCCCCTATTTCCTTCCTTCCTTCCTTCTACATCAACAGTATCACTGTTTCTTCTATTTTCTGTCGGAAATGGTTTTCTTTTCACTTTCTTCTGCCCCCGAGCGAGCCCTCGGGTGGCTCATCTTTTCTCTCTTCTTTTTCTTTTTCTTTACCATGATCGTATTGGGCCTTCTGGGTTCCGCGATTATGGCTATTTCCCGTGGCATGGGAGATCTCCTTCGGGAGGTTTGTTTATTGTTTGGTGTCCGGAGTGGTTTGTTGCTTCTCTAGCTCGGTACTTTTTAGGTTGAGGTGTGCTGATGATAATGAATATAGATCCGGAGAGTACTGCAGGCGGTGTGGCCCGCCAATACGCTCGGGTTCGCTCGGGCACCATACCGCCGGTACTAAGGTGGTGGCTCGATCACGGGCCATACCTCGCCGACGGCCCCTTAGAGTCTCCGGACTCTAAGGCATATCTTAAGACGTGCGATGGCGAGGAAGCCACCGTCTTATCCGACCCCGAGGAGTTATCCGGGGAGTATATCTTGGATGCGCGGCCAGCATCCGAGGTATGTTCTCCGGACCTGACCCTCCTCTCTACCCTTCTCTCCGCGATCGAGGAGCCAACAGAGGGGTATGATTCAGATGCCGAGTCATCGGCATTTGAGGAGTACCTTGTTGGCTGGGAGAAGTGGTATCCTCGGCACCCTATTTTCCCCCTTCCCTCTCCCTCTGCCCCCTCTTCCCCTGCCCCGTTCCCCTTCCCTGTCCCCTTCCCCTTCCCTGTCCCCTTCCCCTTCCCCTTCCACCCCTGCATCCTCTCTTACTGCCATTGAGAGATGTGGGGAGTTGGTAAAGGGGTACGATTCGGATGCCGAGTGTTCGGCATTCGAATATCTTGATATCTCCGATGATGCATCTGATGCATCGTCGGAGTACGGGGAGATCTCGAGGGATCTCTATTTCGACGGCGCTATTGCTGCTGCCCGTTGGAATCTAGAGGATTCCCTCTTTCCCTTGGCGTTTTTTCGGGCCACGTGTCCGACGAGTCGTCGGGATATGGATTGATCTCCATCGATCTGTATTTCGACTGCTTGTAGTAGGTTTGGCGGTGTTGCCTGCGTATCGGGCACACCCTATCTCTTATTGATTTTTTTGTGATATGATACAAGACTAACTTTTTATTTTATTTTAGGTACCTCAGCTTGGGTTGACACCTTGACGTGGTGCTGAGGCTTTTCACTAAGATCAATCCACTTAATGTAAAGTACACGGGAAAAGGTGTTTGTGATATGAGTTAAAGTGAAGGTGTCTTCTTTTATGTATCAATTACTATTTCGGAATTGGTTTCTTTTTTTTCTTTTTTTTAGATGCTGAAAAGCTTTATCACTTAACTTATGTCTTATCACTCAAAATTCATAATCATAATACATCACTCGCTAAAGAGATTTCTCCGTTAAAGCATCCTTCCATATTATACGCTACCGCGGTATGTCGGGTTCCTCAGTAAGATAGCGTAAGCGCCGGAAGTAGTTGGCTCGATCTGTACTGTATAAGTAGTGTGACATCCCCCGAGTTTTCTCAGTCAAGGCAAGTTGCTACAACACCCCATATCGGCCGGGAATATAATTACTTCGGGGATAGGAGAAAGTCTGGCGAAGTCTCGGCTGCTAAACATATAGAATTTCTGTGAGCCACATTCGCCAGACTTACCACTACACCCGAATTACAGCATACCGTTCCGATGCTGTTTCACTTGATTTTGTTTTTGGCCTCCTACTCCGCCTGGAAAAACACGTAGTGTACTCGACGGTGGTGTTTGGTCATTTGCGATTGAATACTATGAAAAAAAACTAAGTCGGTAGCTACCTTAAATTCCTAGAATATAAAGCTGCGGGCGCCCTACATATGGTGCAAACCGCCCTAAGTTGCTGTACTACTTCTTTGCAGAAAATTGTTTCAATCAGCCAGCAACCAACGACACATCTATAAGTTATGCTGAGTTGAAGATGTACGCACTCCGATTCGAGGTATATGCAACACCATAAGGTGGAAAGATCGACCTCCCATCGTAGGAAACCCCACCTCATGCTGTACACAAACCTCACCCCCTCAACGCCACCATATAATCCTCTCTCTAAACCCCTATCAAAACACGTCCCCTACACTTCACCCCCCATTTCCTCCTCTCCGCAACAAGAACCTGGAACTACAATTTCCAATCTCGACACTCCTCCATACTACTGCTATCAAATAGCCACGCAACTGAGATGACTGTCATAAAGACAATCGAGGATGCTCGCACTACCACTAGTTGTATCGTGTCTCAGTAAACTCACACTCTATCTTATGCTCCTCGACCAACGGGTAAGGGAAGTGCGCTGTCTGTTTATGTAGTCGGCGTCACTTGATTTTTGTCACAGTGGATAGGGGGCTATGTTATGCTTGTGAATTTTTTTAGCTTTAACTCTTGGGATGTTATGGGGAGTGCTAAGTGCTGCTGGAGTTTCTTTGGGGGCTTAGGGTTGTCTATCAGTGAGGGGGGGAGAGGTTGATAAGTTAGTAGGAGAATGGGGTGCAGGGGTGATAGAAATGAGAGAAGGGAAGATCCGGGTGGGAGATAAAGTTTTTGAGGTATCATAGGAAAGGTTGGTATGAGATCGGCTCTTTTGTTTCTAAAATCTGGCAACGCCTCCGGCAGCGGAACTACCTTGAAGGATTTAGTGGAAGTGGTGGAAAATGGATATTTTATTCTTGTCTCTGTTGTTACTGGTTTCCTTGGTGTCTTTTTCATATTTGGTATTTCTTAATTCAATCTTTTAATGTATTTGTTTGGCTTTGAAGAATTGGTAGACAGAAAAGAGTGTTTGTGATATGCTGTGAAACGAAGATGTAATTTTTTTTTCTGCATCAATTACTATCTCAAACTTGTTTTCTTTTGGACGTGAAAAAGAAAAAAAAACTATGTCACGTATATCTTATTACTCAACATTCATACTCATAACACGTCACTCACTCGCTCATTGGGATTTCCCCATGTTGGAGCATTCTTCCATATACGGTACTGCCGATATGTCAGGTTGCGAAGTGAGATTAAAGCAATCAAATATACGTATATTATCATAATATACCGTATATTTTCCCATCCTTTTTATACCATACATACGATACATACGGACCCTAAAATCTCTAACCCTATAGCATTAGCCCTGGCCCCCAAATCTTTCTTAAAAGAAAGAATATGATACTCGGTGTTGGTTATTTGCTCCTTGGGGAACATTTAATGGCCTAGCTGTTCTGACAACCTTTACAAATTAACAATAAGAGATGACAATGGGTCATAACCAAAGATTGTCAGCTTTATGATAGGTTTGAAATAGTTACCCTTGAGCCTTAAAGAGTAAAAGAGTTCTCATATTTATCCATCTCCTCAGATTCTTACTCTTTTTTTCCACATTTTGCAATATTACTCTTTAGGGGTCAAATAAAATACGTATTTTAGAATAATATACGCTCTTCACACCGTATTATACGATATTATACGATATTCTATGAACGCGTATACGATCTCACACCCTAAGTGAGATAGCGTGAGCATGGGAAGTAGATGACTAAATTTATACTATATAAGTAGTGGTAAATAGTGGTACATACACTTTAGTCTTATCTATCAAGACGAGTGTTTCAACACCTCATATTGGGCAGGGAATGTGTTTACTCTATGCTGTTCCTATATTATGGTTTCACTCTATTTTTTCTTGATCTCCCACTCCCGGGAAGACCTCATAATCGACCAAAGGTGGTTGCCATACGCAAAAGGAGACTCAAAAAAAAAAAAAACCAATACCCGGTGTAGATAAATTGAATTCACAGAATGTAAAACCACAAACTTCTATATATAGTGCAAGCCATCACACTTGTGTAGAGTACCAGAAATTCAAACCTCATTTACAGAATCCAACAGCAACTAATAAAGGAAGGAAAAAAACACTATCACTCGATATTTAAAGCTCCTATGAACTTCGCAGTAGGGAGATTTTCTTTTCGTGAACTTCGAAATCTGTACGTGTTGTGTTCTTGGAGCCGAATATATCTGTGCTGGATGCGATCTGGGCCGTACCCCCCGCAAGATCAACTAGCTTCGGGTTTCGACTATTCTGTTGAACGAGTGATGTTCCATGAGTATACAGTTGAATGTAACTAACTCTAGCTGTTTCCCAAAAAAAGTGGCTCCGGACATGGCTGGGGTTCAGAGGTAGTCTATCCAATTTTGACTAACAGGGAGAGAATTCAGTCAGTGATGAAAGACCATTGAGTGCGCACTTAACTTTCCGGCTGCCTCGGCCACTGAAAAAAAGAACATTTCCGGGAACCCGCGCAAGTAGAAACTTGATTTTAGAGTACTCTGGGGATGTTTCGATGCTGCAGTCCTCGGAGGCATTGAGTGATCTCTATTATATAGGGCCCTGTATTCGCTGTTACTTCGTTAATATCCTTCTCATCTCGTGACCATCTAACACCCGTAATCTTGGAGAAATGTGAAACTGTGGTTACGTCCTTGCTGTCTTTCGTGTACGTATACGAAAGCGAAGAACACTCAGCGTACGATACGAGGTCCCTGGTATGAAATAGAGGACTGTTGCGTAGCAGCAACGGACAGTCCGTCCAGGTCGTCATGTAAACAATTTTGTTTACACAAGGTACGAAGGCATTGAGCGACGTACCAGCTGTCGTGGAGCTTCGTAGGCACCCATCTTGCCCCCAGCTTGCCCCCAGCTTGCCCCCTACTTAAACCTCTTGTTCCCCGCCCCCTCCTTCTTTCTCTTCCTTCCTTCTACATCAACAGTATCACTTTTCTACTTTTCCTTTTTCAAAAATGCTTTGTTTAACACTTTCTTCTGCCCCCGAGCGAGCCCTCGGGTGGCCTCTTTTTTCTTTCTTCTTTCTCTCCTTTTTCACCACGATCGTATTGGGCCTTATGGGTTCCGCGATTGTGGTTATTTCCCGTGGCGTGGGAAACCTCCTTCGGGAGGTTTGTTTATTGTTCGGTGTCCGGAGTGGTTTGTTGCTTCTCTAGCTCGGTGCTTTTTAGGTTGAGGTGTGCTGATGATAATGAATATAGATCCGGATAGTACTGCGGGCGGTGTGGCCCGCCAATACGCTCGGGTTCGCTCGGGCACCACACCGCCGGTACTAAGGTGGTGGCTCGACCATGGGCCATACCTCGCCGACGGCCCCTTAGAGTCTCCGGACTCTGAGGAATATCTTAAGACGTGCGATGGCGAGGAAGCCACCGTCTTATCCGACCCCGAGGAGTTATCCGGGGGGTATCTTTGGATTCTCGACCCGGCCTCCCGAGGATGTGTTCTTCCCGGGAGACTGCTGATTCACCTTCTCTCCGCGATCTTGTTCTGTTAGGGGTATACTCTTTGCTGGTCATCTGCGTTTCCGTCGTCCCCCATCGTTCCTTCGCCCAGGGTTTCTTGTCTTTCCCTTCCCCTCCCCTTCCCCTTCCGGACCTGACCCTCGCATTCACCCTTCTCTCCGCGATCGAGGAGTCAACAGAGGGGTATGATTCAGATGCCGAATCATCGGCATTTGAGGAGTACCCTGTTGGCTGGGAGAAGTGGTATACTCGGCACCCCCTTTCCCCCCTTCCCTCTTCTGCCCCCTTCCCTCCTGTTCCCTCCCCCATCGTTCCTTCGCCCGCCGTTTCTTGTCTTTCCTCTTCCCTGTCCCCTTCCCCTTCCCCTTCCCCTTCCCCTTCCCCTTTCCTCTCCCGCCTCATGTCCTTCACTCCCTCCCTCTGCCCCCTCTTCCCCTCCCCCCCCCTTCCCCTTCCCCTTCCCCTTCCCCTTCCTCTTCCCCTTCCCCTTCCCCCTCCCCTCCCCCCTTCCGCCCCACCGTCGTCTTCTTCCCCCTCCTCTTCTTCCGCTTCCTCCGTTCCCCCTGCCTCGTCCCTCTCTGCAGCGATTGAGTCCTGCGAGGAGTTCGTATCGGGGTACGATTCAGATGCCGAGTCATCGGCATTCGAAGAGTACCCCGTTGGCTGGGAGAAGTGGTGTGTTCGGCCTCCCGTTCCCCCTCCTCCCCCTTCCTATGCTCCCTACCCTGATGGCTTGATCTATTGAAAGCTGTGGGGAGGTTGCCGGGTAGGTTTAAGAGACATGCCTGGTGAGGAATCCGGTGTCTCTGGGAGATGGTTGGGATGGTGGAAATCGAGGTAAGATAAATTCTCATAACAATTAAGTTAAGCAATACTGTGCGCTGACTATTCTATCTAGGCACGCCTGGTGAGGAATCCGGTGCCTTCGGGTAATAAGTGGTTGAGGTAAGATAATATATCGTTAATTCACATAGGAACAAATACTAACATTTTCAGTTGGGGTTCCTCGGTTTAGTATCGTTGTCCGGGGATCGGAGCTATCCCTTTGTTTTCTTTGCGATTTTTATGATGTGAGGCTAACTTTGGGTTTTTTTAGGTACCTCAGCTTGGATTGACACCTTGACGTGGTGCTGAGGCTTCTCACCAAGATCAGTCCAATTCATGTACAGTAGACCGAAAACAGTGTTTGTGATATGAAATGAAATGAAGATGTATTGTTTTTTTTCTGTATTAATCCGGGTTTCAGACTTCCTTCTTTCGTTGCTCCTTTTCAGAGACTGAAACACTTTATTACTTGACTCACTGCGAATTCTAACACTCAACATTTGTAATCATAATCTGTCACGCTCGGCAGTCGCTTCGATTTCCCCATGTTGGAGCATCCTTCCATACAGTCTTGCCAACATACCAAGTCGTCAAGTGAGATAGTATAAGCACAGGAAGTAGGTTACTGAATCTATGTTGTATAAGCAGTGGGATATACTTCCGAGTTTTATTAAATAAGTCCAGTCGTTACAACGCCCATATATCCTGCCCAAAATGTTACTACCGTATACTGTTCTTGTGTTGTTTCACTCAGTTTTTGTCTTTGATCTCCCACTCCCTGGAAGACCTCATAATCGACGAAATGCGGCTGATCACATACGATGCGACACTATCAAAAAAAATATTGCAGGTGTAGCTAAAGTAACCTCCCAAAACGTTTCGCGCGAGGCCCTAGTTACACCAAAAAGTATCCATTTTCACCACCTTCTCTCACAACACAAAGCCTATGAGATTCTGCCAAAACTTGGCAGTGCATAAACAAGCCCGTAGATAACCTGGAAAACATTTCAGGATTTCCAAATATTATAAAAGAGTGGAGAAAATGTCGTTTAAGTGGAAGGTATTGGTTGTCATGTACTTTTTTGCATGGAGCCCCATACAAAAATTTAGGTCACTTTCACACAAGTCAGCGCAATCATGAACAAGGAATACAGTTTTGATTCCTTGCGCTTCTAACTCTTGGGGATTAAGTTTATACTAATTATCTAGCTGATGGAAGGTTTTGGAGTGTTTTCAAGCAGGTAGCGTTGGGAATTGTCTGTTTGAAAATGCGTATTTTTCGCTAGATTTCGTGTAAAAACCAGTGTCGCGCGAAATTTTTTGTCCTAGTACTTTACATTGAATTCACGGAACATAAAGCTACAGAATTTAATGTCTAGTGCGACAGTGTGTGCCAGAGATTTATACCTTGTTTACAGACTTCAACACTGGCTAATAAAGGATGTAACAAACAATATCGCTTGATGCTCAAAGATCCTGTGAGTTTCGTGGCGGTTTTTGCATTTTTTTTTTTTTTTCCTATGAGCTGTTGAGAGTAAATAGAAACAGGTTTTAGGATTGGAATGAAAATATGGACTCTGACAAGCATTTCCAAGCTATAATACAGAGTAGCAACCGCCAACACCGTTGTTCAATGTCCGGTCTCGTAAAGCTAACTACATGAGCTATGAGCGAGCTTTGGGGCACCGTCTATAATAGGAATGGGTGTTGATCTTGACTTTCAATAAACATCTCTAACACCGTGCTCTGAGTTGCGCAAACGGAGACTTTTGTACACACGGGAGTTGATTGTGTGCTTTTGAGTGAGGTTTGTAACAGATGGGGGGATCGGGTTTAACTGATCCCCAATTGCGGGATGTTTACTAAGTATGGAAAATCGAAACCTGTAACTTATGTATTGTATTCTTAGAATCGAATACAGTATGTCTATCGTATGCCCGCTATTATTGGGCGAAGCTCAATCATCTCATGGCTATTGCTTCAAAAATCACACACGTATGATATTACGAATGTTAGGTTAGGGTTGCAAATAATGATAACATGGCCGATAAAAACCAAAAACACACACCAGGTGGACATGATTACATAACACAATTACATAACAAAAGGTTAGGTGTGATACGGTACTGTAGTATCATACCTCTTAATTTTTCCGGCGCATTTTCCTAGCCCGCTTCACACCTCTCGGAGGCTTTCTTTGTTTCTTAGTTGGGCGGGCATTGCTGTTAATTTGGCCATTTGGGGGGATCCTTCGGTTGGTTTGATTTGGTTGTCTCTTTACAGTTGCACCTGGCTATAATGAACGCCAAGAATCAGGACCTCAAAGCTGCGTTCACTAATTTTTACTATGGGGGTTCACTATAGCAAGTTGTTTTCCGGTGTAAATTGACTAGCGTGCCGCAAGAGCCGGTTCATAATATTCATTATAAAGGGGTTCATTATAGCCAGGTGCAACTGTAGAAAGGAAAAGTTTGGAAGGAGGGAAAAAAATTTAACCGGAACAGACAGGGATATACAAGGTCCAGCAAGAAGTTATGGAACAGTTATTTCAGGTTAACAAGCCAAATATATCCCTGTCTGTTCCGGTTAATGGTCCATACCCTTGTATTTCGCCTGTTAACCAATAACTGTTCCATAACTTCTTGCTGGACCTTGTACTGGCTTGGCAATTGCATTCTAACTATGATATTCCTAACTCTTTTAGGGTGCGTCTGGTCGCCCTCGGCTTTCAAAAGTGCTAAAATCGCAAAACACAAGTTGTACAAGGTATAGGGGGGATGTTTTCGTACAAGACAGGGATTATTTTGCGGGTTAACCTAAATTAACTGTTCGTTTATTTTATTTTATTTTATTTTAAACTCCTTTCCTCCTCCTATTCCCACCCTCCCCTCACTCCCACTCGCATCATCATTCCACTCGCATCACTCACTCCTATTCGTCCACCCTCGAGGGGGTGCAAGTTACCGGTATGAAGAACCTGAACACAGGGATTAAAAATTTGTATGGCAAATTGTCTGTGCGCATCTGAACGCCCATACTGAATTCGGACTCAAATGTTCTGGTTCATCATGCCAGCAACTTGTACTTGTACCCTGCAACTGTAATCCATGCAAATGAAAGCAACGGTACCGGTGCTCGTAATATCGCTGTTGCATACCACCAAAATTCTGGCGCCCGAGTCGATTTTTGGTGGTATGCAATAGCAGTCTTTTTTAAAAACGCTTCGACATTACGAGTAGAGTGTCTGGTTGACCCAACAAAAGTTGCTCAAAAAAAATAATAAAAATAATAAAAAGAAAATATTGGCACCTGGGCTTGGATATCGATTTTTTATTATTTTTTAGTACCAATTGTTGAAAGAGGTAGTGGTGTTGTTGTAATGTTGCTATACAGTTTGAAAAGGGTTTGGTTTTGAATTTTTTCGAAAGGATAGGGTCAAAACGAGGGCTTGGCGTGGCAACTAGGCGCATCCTTAGCTATATAAACCCCTCCAACAATTATGTTCCTCGTTTTCTCTCCTGATTGTGAATTGTTATATTTTACTTCTACTCGATATTTTCGGATTGCTATCCAATTTTGTCAGTGTTTAGGCTCGAGTACTGAAGATACCTCTTGCAGCAGATAGATTTCAAAGGCCTTAATCTCAGATAGTACCAGAGAAAGCCTTAGGAAAAGAATAACTTGGCGATATCATCAGTCAGTAGGTTACTCTTTTCATTTGTTTAGACATTGTTAGAAATCTATAGTGTATGCAGGGCTAAACTTGAATAACATAGATAAATAATAAAAGCCATTTCTCTTCCCCAGAACACTCGTCTGAGCATACTTCTCCACCATACCATACCTTACCATACCTCTCCCCAGCCCGAGCCTCACTATTCAATACCGACAGATTCAACCTCTCCCAAAGAAACAGATATCGAGCCCCTCAATAATGGTGATCCCCCCAGGGACAAGTGTCCCCTCCTGGTATACTAATACCGACCCAAAACCTCGCCCCCAGGCTACAACAACCTCTGCCACCGGCACCGGTGCTACAAAACCAGAAAATCCGGACCCACAATCTACTCCGGTGTTTTGCAAGCCCCAGTCTACGTCATGGGGATCATATCCTAAAAGCAGGCCGTGATCGGGTACTTGTGCATTGCCAATGTTGGCCGAGCGACCGATATACTGTAAGTGGATTCTCCAACATGCTCATAGACATATCTACTATTCGAGTACTGTTAGTAAAAGAAGATGATGCTGACAGGTACTCTACTAGTTTATTAGCCACGATTGAGGAGGGTTTCTTATGTTTCCCGAATGCTGCGAGCACGCTCTTTTACTCCTTTGTTTATTCTAATAATTTACGAGAAGGCTCTCCGTCCTTATTTTTCTTTTGTTGTGGTTAAGGTGTTTGGAGGAACGGAAACTTGTGTGGCGATTAGGATCAAGTTACTTTCGTTATATTTCTTTTGTGTTTTCTGTTGATGTTGCCATGAGGATAATGGAATTGATGAACACATCTTTTAGCTTTCACGCTACATACCTTTACATTAAGAGTCAGTTCGTTTATGCCAATGCTGTGCGGAGAAGATGTAACAACATGTTTGCCACAAGCTGCTCTGTTGCGATTTTTGTTTGAACCCTTAGTATACGCAATAACAAGTATCGCGAAAACCTGTTTTTCCGGGAGGGTTATTATATTAAATGCAAAGTTAATACTAACACATAAGTCTCACACTGTATTTCCTTCAGATTGAGTGCTAAATGTTATTGTCGCAATACTCAGTTAAACTTTGCTTCCCCTATTAATCACCAGTTGAATTATGTGAGCTTGATTATACAGATTTGAGACTCCGCATATCAATTCAATCAAGTTCGTTCACTCGTGTCAACCAGATCTTGGAACTCCCCGTGATGCACAACCCGCATGGATATCATCCCCCGGTGGCTACAGCCCACTGTCGTTTTTAAGCTGATGATCCAATGGTTCATATATTATCACTCGGGAAACGGTTTGCACTAACTTAGATGTTGAAAAAGTACTTTTTTTCTGATTTGTACTTTTTACGTATTAACTCTGCCTTCCACTATCACAGAGTTTGTCCGTATTATTTTGTCTCGATTTAAATCTGTCCGAGATTATTTAACTTGCTCATTTTCTTTTCATGTCCAAGCCATCCAATGGGTCCGGCCTTGAATGGGTTAACCCGGGTTGTTCGTTGGGTTGGGTTCGGGATTGTGCTTCCTTGGGTTGGGTCGGGTTGATGTGGACTAAACCCGGGTTACCCAACGAACCCACCCAATGTTATTCGTTTTGTTTTGAAATTTTAGTAATATTTTTGAGTGCAGTACTTGCCATTACCATGGAAACTATAGTCTGAGCACGCGGAATTCTAAAACAATATTTACTATTAGTAGAAAGGTGAAAGCGGAAGCTTCTCTAAATCGGGATAGTCCGGTAATAAAACCAGGCTTAAGAGTGGTTAGTGGTATTGGATTATCACTCACTCCGAAGGGTTATTACTCTGTTATCAATTCCGGCGATGTCTTCAGAGCCAGAGCGAGTATTCTCAGGAACCAAGAGGACGATATCCGACTCGCGCCACTCTCTCAATCCAGAGACAATCCAGTCAACTCAGTGTCTCCGAGGTCGGCAGTCCTCAAAGTTGGACTCTTGTGTCAGAGACTATTCTTCCCTGCGTCATATCCAATCACTTGCTACTTCCACCATCCCCTATCCTCATCATCAATCCTGTATCATAAGAATTTAATACTAATAATACATATTATATATTTCTTAACTACTTTCTCTTTTCATTTCTGCACTGACCCAATGGGTTCGTTGGGTAAACCCGGGTTATGCTTCCTTGGGTTGGGTTGGGTCGGGTCAGCCCTTTTTCGACCCGGGTTAACCCATTGGATGGCTTGTTCATGTCATAGTTCTATCAATCGATCGAACATGTAATATTATTCGTACTGTTTGCTTTGATCTCTTTTTCTAGTGCTATGCTATGTTCTATTTCATTGTATAAATAGTGGGTCTGCACCCTCTCAGATAAGAAAATCAAGTTCTTCAGTCTCTTTCTCTCTCGAAGTCTCTCGTCCACAGTTCAATATAGCCAAGATTATATAACAAGGCACTTGCAGCCTGGCTGCCAATGGAGATGTGAGTAGAGGGCCGGATTTGAGATTAGGATTCTTCCAAATGGTTAGCAACTCTCCGATATATCATTCGGGATTCTGGATAGACTGCAAACCAGACTAGCTACATAGTTTTTATTATCGGAAACTACTTTGTCAATCAAAAAAACAGAAAATAAGCACTTCGACTTACTTTAATGGAAACAGAGAGGGAGGAAGAATCGGGAAGGCGGAAGCATGTACTTTTTCAAGGAGAATTAAGATAACACCTTCAGCTTTTTGAAGCTATTTTCCGGGAGACCAAGTCGTATCAAAGTATCATACCGGGTAGAAACGGAGTGAGAGAGTATATAACCAAAGGACAGAAAACCACAGAAGTTTAATCCCTATCACCAATCAGCCTCTCTCAATCCCCTCATTTGAGCCATCCCATAAAGAAGTTATGGTAGAATAGACGTCCGGCAGTAGGCAAAGCCGAGGTTCCGCTCAGAAGATTAGTATGTTTTGGTTAATCGAACTAATAAGTCAATAGTGTTTGGACCCACAGCCAGAGTGGGCAACCAAAATCTACCACACCAGAGTCCGAATCGCACCCTCTGCTTCTCCCCCTTCTTTCTCCATCAGCAAAATACCCCCCCGCCTTCAGCTGAACCTTCAATACCTGTTTCTCTTATAGGCAAAAAGGTGTTGCCTTTCATTAGAGTTTATGGTGACTTGTTGGACGTCGTTGGCCTGAATGGAACTTGGCTGGTTTCCTCGTGGAGCACGGACGGACGGAAGTCACGAGTGAAGTGAGGGAACGAAGATAGAATGAAGTGAAAAAACAATGTATATAGTTGGCTGTATTATCTAGAAACATATGTCTGAGACCTTCCTACTTATACCCATAAGGGGTATCCATATATGGTGATATGATACTTGACCTTTGCCTGTGTACCGGGTA
>ML120385.1:638306-724305 GCA_003788595.2 Choiromyces venosus 120613-1
TAAGATCAATCCACTTAATGTAAAGTACACGGGAAAAGGTGTTTGTGATATGAGTTAAAGTGAAGGTGTCTTCTTTTATGTATCAATTACTATTTCGGGCTTGGTTTCTTTTTTTCTTTTTTTTAGGTGCTGAAAAACTTTATCACTTATGTCTTGTCACTCAACATTCATAATCATAATACATCACTCGCTAAAGAGATTTCTCCGTTAAAGCATCCTTCCATATTATACGCTACCGCGGTATGTCGGGTTCCTCAGTAAGATAGCGTAAGCGCCGGAAGTAGTTGGCTCGATCTGTACTGTATAAGTAGTGTGACATCCCCCGAGTTTTCTCAGTCAAGGCAAGTTGCTACAACACCCCATATCGGCCGGGAATATAATTACTTCGGGGATAGGAGAAAGTCTGGCGGAGTCTTGGCTGCTAAACATATAGAATTTCTGTGAGCCACATTCGCCAGACTTACCCCTACACCCGAATTACAGCATACCGTTCCGATGCTGTTTCACTTGATTTTGTCTTTGGCCTCCTACACCACTGGACCAACTGCGGGTGCTGTCATATTTTTGACCTGAGGTCACCTTATGCCACCTGCAAGTTGACAGAGATCTGGCATCAGAAAAGACAAAAAACTGCAGTAATAAAATGATAAGTTAACCTGATACCAGTAAGGTTAAAAATCATGCAATCAGAAAATAAAAAATAAATATGACAATAGAAAACAAATTTTATATACATCCAAAAATGACTATAATATTCTGGGAGCAAGAAATTAAAAGTTAATTGTAAGATTTTCTATAAGATGAACCAATATTCTTCTTAAATATTTGAACATACTTTTTATAGTATTGCAGCAGGTGGCTTAATTGTATACTACAGAACAAATCATAGATGTTGTCACATTTTTTATTTGCCTTGGCATTGAAATACTATGGGTATATAAGGAGTACTTTGAACCCTTTTATGACACTCTACTTCTTATTTAACACTATCACACCAACCTCTTTGAGTCAATAAACTTGAACCTCTCTACTCTTAATATTTCTTTTAATATTCTTATAAAACAGGTAATGTTTTATCTTTTCCATCTCAGCTACTTATATTCTCAAGTTTTGAAGGATATCCATCTCAATAACTTCAAGTTGAATACTGATAGTTTTGACACTATTTTTTTTCTGACTCTGATCATGATTACTTCCTAGTATATTGTAAGTTCCAACCTATTTCTCAACCCTTTATAAAGTTTTTATTTCCAAACTAATATCAGCTTGATAGGCAATTACTTCTTTCTCCCTTCTCTTTAGTTATAGTTTTAGTAAAATACTACTTTCTCTAGCTGTAATAAAGAGTATAATTAGTATTACCTTGGATATCAGTTCACATTTACTTTTTTCTCTTTAAACAAATAATTAATATTTTACTATGCTTGCAATATTCTATTTTCTTTATCCAAACTACCATACTTATTCAGTAATATCACTTTATACCATTCAAGATATTTTACCTGAATTTATATTTCTTGTTTTCCAAGACCATACTTTTGATCACCTAATATCAGATTCTCCTCATACACTATTCCAAACTTAAAAGAATATTATATAAGAAATTATAATTTATCATAGCATATATCACTGATAGATCATAGTGGACTTTACAAAATTATAGTCAAGCATTTTTTTCCAAATATGACCCACATGCTCCTCCTTTTTTTTTGCTGTAAGGTGTAAAAAAATATTCCATCAGGCATGGGAAGGTGACATTACAACCTGATATTGGGGCTTATATTAGGTTTTTCAAGGATAATATCATACTCATTTGGTCCAGTGGTGTACTCTGCCTGGAAAAACATGTAGTGTACTCGACGGTGGTGCTTGGCCATTTGCGATTGAAGACTATGAAAAAAAAACTAAGCCGGTAGCTACCTTAAATTCCTAGAATATAAAGTTGCGGGCCCCTACATATGGTGCAAACCGCCCTAAGTTGCTGTACTACTTCTTTGCAGAAAATTATTTCAATCCGCCAGCAACCAACGACACATCTATAAGTTATGCTGAATTGAAGATGTACACACTCCTATTCGAGGTATACTATTGGGTGGCTGACACCTGATATTTGTAAGTAGCGGGGATGTGGAGAGGGTGCAGGATACACAAGTGTGAATGAATCAAGGAATTGGGATGCTAGTTGTCCACCTGGTAAATGGGGCTGTGAAAGATAAAAGATATACATCGAGCTATCCCAGGCTTACCCTATCCCCCACCAGCGCCCCCGGACATCCTAAATAACGAACAGGAGACAAAGATCAACGAAGAAATATATAACCCATTAGCTCAGCTTGAGCAGGATCCATAGCGGGGGAGGCGGTTGTATTTGCGTTTTGTACTGCTTTGGCCATGGCAGTAGCTAGCGGAGGGCCATAGATGATATAAGAGCTCCAATGGGTCGAAAACTCGGGGGAATGAACCTTCTTGCCTGCAGCGGCACACATATGCTGCATCAAAAGCACTCTTACTCCCACCATAAATAGTTACTTTTTCTACCCCTTGTTTGTCGGTTTGCAATATTTCTTGCCACTTCTTCATCTCCGCCGAATGGAACATTGTCATTTTTGGATCCATGATGTGAATGTCTGTAGGTATAAATGGCATTTATGTCAAGCCAGCCGCCATAATCAACTTCTCACACCTAACTTCATCCTCCCCTTCACTTTTCCTCACCAGCTTCAGCATCCATTCTTTCGTATGGACATCTCTGTCAATACTATCAACTGCGGCCATCAGTGTATTCCTGGCTCCTGAGAGAGTCGGTGGTACGTCTCTGACCAGTGGTGTCTGCCTTGTCCTTCTTTCCACCCTTGGCATGGGCCTAGTCATAGGACCTAGCACCCCAGAGGGACTATTGTCTCTACTTCTCTGTGCTCGTGTGGGAGGATGCTTGAAACACTTCATGTTAGAAGGAGATTTAGCCAGAGTGGGCCAACATCCAAAAAGAATTAATGTCCTGGGTAGTGTGTGTTGGTCAGCCTGGAGGAGACAGGTATGCTCATCATGTAGTTAGAGTAATGATGGGTGGGAGGATATAGCTTCGTATCTATTTGAAAGAACACTCCAGGCAATCGGTGATCCAGAGGGCCACTTAAATGGGAAGTGAAATGCATCTGCTTCGATATTGGACTCCTCTTCTAAGTTTTCCCTCTCAGAGTCAATAACTTGATCATGCCCTCCTTGGACCACATAGCAATGCTGGCTTGCACCAAAATACATTGGAAGAAATCACAACTCAAACACCTGAAATACAATAAAGCTAACTGAGATAGCGTCAGGGCAAGACCAGAGTTGAAGGTGGTAAGGCTCTGCTGCAATGGTTGCGAGGGAGTGAGAGGTGGGGAGGCCATGGACACCTTGCTGAGTGTCAATAATCTTGGCGTGGTGCTGTGTAATCAGAAAAAGCACTATGAAGCAGAGGTCATTTATCGATATGCATCAGTTAGTGCGGAGAAGACACTTGGACCTTACCATCAAGATACTCTGTTGTGCATTTAGAGAACTCAACGCCTAGACCACCTTGAGGTTAATATAGGGGTAAGCTATGTGCTGTCCCAGACCTAACGTCAAGTTCATGCCGCCCATCATTTTTGATTTCTAAGACATCATGACAAAGTTATTGCCACGAGATACCCATCAGTGACACATCACAGGTATGGGGTTATTAGGTTTGATTTGAAGGGTAGGAGGAGCACTTTTAAATTTGACTTAGTTTGTTTCCTTATTTTTGTTTTTGGAACAAGGTGCTCCGATGGGTCACTAACTGCTTTCGCAGAGTAGGGAATTAAATTCATCAATCGTGGGAAGCGCGTAAGCAAGTAAGTACCGTCAGTAAGTTAATCAAGATAACCACACCGCTACTGCTAACTTAGCGCATCCATCATTCCTCCACCGATCGAGGTCGCCCTAGCGATACACGGCCTGCCTCTCCAGTTCCTGCCGCAAGACCCTATACTCCACAGTCTAATGGAGTAAGTGAGGGAGCAAATCGAACAGTGATTGGTACAACTCGAGCCCTCCTTCATGCTGTCAGTGCACCAAAGGAGTGCTGGGCTGAAGCAGCCATGACAACACCATAAGGTGGAAAGATCAACCCCCCATCGTAGAAAACCCCACCTCATGTTGTACAAAAACCTCACCCCCTCAACGCCACCATATAATCCTCTCTCTAAACCCCTATCAAAACACGTCCCCTACACTTCACCCCCCCTTTTCCCCTCTCCGCAACAGGAACCTAGAACTACAATTTCCAATCTCGACACTCCTCCATACTACTGCTATCAAATAGCCACGCAACCGAGATGACTGTCATAAAGATAATCGAGGATGCTCACACTACCACTAGTTGTATCGTGTCTGAGTGAACTCATCTTCTATCTTATGCTCCTCAACCAACGGGTAAGGGAAGTGCGCTGTCTGCTTATGTAGTGGGCGTCACTTGATTTTTGTCACTGGGGATAGGGGGTTATATTATGCTTGTGAATGTTTTTAGCTTTACTCTTGGGATGTTATGGGGAGTACTAAGTGCTGCTGGAGTTTCTTTGGGGGCTTAGGGTTGTCTATCAGTGAGGGGGGGAGAGGTTGATAAGTTAGTAGGAGAATGGACTGGAGGGCCGAGGGAAATGAGAGAAGGGAAGATCCGGGTGGGAGATAAAGTTTTTGAGGTATCATAGGAAAGGTTGGTATGAGATCGGCTCTTCCGTTTCTAAAATTATCGTGTTTGTGAGGTTTTTGTTCTCGTTTTCTTTTTTCAACAGGGGATGAATATCTCTACTACTCTAGGTTATGCAAGGAGAGGCTTTCATATCTGTTGTAAAGAATGGCTGGTATGCTTCCGGATAACCTTTGGAATGGAATGTATGGATTTGGAGTCGGGCAGACTGGCTGGAATGAAGTAGGAGGAATGGAATGGATCTGATGGAATGGAATGGATCTGATGGAATGGAGTGGACTGGACGGAATGTCGTGGGATGGCTAGAATGGGTAGATTGAGTGGTTGGAACGGATATCTATGAGGCTGGAAATACTTAGTATAAAGAATAGTAGTCTACCTGCGATCTAAGGTAGATAAGAAGAAAAATACACAAGATCATAACAACGAAAAATTGAGTTACGTTCGATCACTCAAACACTTTCACTTTTCTTACAACTCACGATTCCAAACATTATTTATTTATTCTATCATACTTTTATTTGCTTTTTACTATAGGTTATGAGCCCGGGTTAGCACCTAAGATCTCACTGACCACCGATATCATGAACTAAGCCGCAACGATGACCACCCTTCCTAATATCGCAACCACGAATGTACCCTCCCTGTCAGTCCATGATAGCACCACGTATAAATGCAAATATGGCAAAACCGCAGAGCTCACGCACCAGAACTACCACCAATGGCATCGCGACATGAAGTTCTTTCTTAATGCTGAAGGAGCTTTAGATATCGTACTCGGCAATGAGGTTATGCCAGCTGGGTGAGCTGCTGACCCTACGGACTTCAACAAACGAGCCAGGAAAGCTGCCGCAATGATCCATGCTGCCTGTAGCATGCCAGTAAAAGCCTATATCGATACGATGCGCAATCCCCATGTGATGTGGAACGAACTTAAGGCCAAACTCGATACCGCCAACTCTCTTTCTGGACGCACTGCTATACGCCATCAGTTCAACCAACTCCGCTTGGCTCCCAGAGGCAGTCTAGAGGGTTATATAGCGCAACTTATAAAGTGCAAAAATATGTTGGCTGGCTCAGAACAAGGAATATCGGATGAAACGTTCAGATCGCATCTAATGACAACCCTCACCTCCGACTACAATTCCATCATCGATATTATCATCCACAAAGCGCCAGAACTTCAGACAACTGACTACATTATCTCAACTCTGGTTGAGTGGGATAATACCAGACAAGCCTGCAAGACCAAAGTTGGATCCAATACCAATCCGAGTGGTACTATGACTTCCGCAAATACCTTGACTACCCAAACCAAGCATCATGGTCACTGAGGTCGCTTTCATGGAAGAGGAGGAAGACGATATGATGGCGGAAGAGGAGGAAAGCGGTATGACGGTGGACGTAGTAGCATGAGCGGTGGGGCATGTTGGTATTGCCTGAAGCCAGGGCATAGACAGGAAACATGTTTCCTTAAGAGAAAGTCAGAAGAAGGAAGAAGAGATGGTCAAGATAAAGGGGGAAATACAGCAAGGAGAAGAAACGATGAGACAGCAAATGTCTCGTTTGCCTCTGTTCGTGCGCTCACCATCAAGTTGACCCATGGCTCCAGTAGACAGGACTAGATTGTCGATTCCGGAGCTAGTCATCATCTCTGCCAGGATCGGAAATACTTTCTCACACTGACACCGTTCGCCGACCCTGTGATGGTGTACCTAGGAGATGGTTCCACGATTCCTGCCACTGGAACTGGTACGATAAGCTTGGTCTTACCAACTCGAACTATAACGATTGAAGCCTTATTCGCACCTGAGCTTCAGACTTCACTGTTATCTGTTAGCCAACTATCACGAGAATCTCCTATCACCTTCCGGGACTCAACTTGTTACATCGGCGAGACCATTCTCGGATCGGCAAATGATGGAGTTTATCACTTAAGAACTGTGCCAGTTGTAGCTAATGCCACTGCTCTGTCATCTATCGAGCTCTGGCACCAGTGATTGGCTCACCTTAATCGTCAATCACTGAAGTCCCTCATTCCGGATACAGCATACACCGAGACCAATAAGTCCCCCGCATTGTGCGAGATATGCATCAAAGCGAAACATCAAAAGAAGATAGAACGAAGACCTGCACCATGTACAACACGTCCTTTTGAACTCATCCATTCTGATCTTTGCGGCCCTATTAACCCTGAGTCCATGTCAGGTTTACGATATTTCATCCTCTACATTGATGATTACTCTCATTCTACCTGGGTTTATTTCCTTCGCTCTAAGAATGCTGTCGATGTTGTTTCGGTCTTCCAATAGTTCATGGCCGTTGTAGAAAAGCGTTTTCCGGAGTTTCCAATTACCAGATTCCGTTGCGATAATGGAATGGGCGAGTACGATAACAGTCTGTTTCGGGGGATTCTGAGGGTGTCAGGCATTTCATTTGAACCATCACCCCCATATACACAAGATAAGAATGGGGTTAGTGAAAGGATGATACGAACAATCATAACCAAAGTGAGAGCTATGTTACTCGATTCCCGATTTGGAGAGGAATTTTGGGCTGAAGCAGTAAACACCGCGGTTTACCTGCATTCCCGTTCGCCTTCCCGTTCTATTAGTGGTATGACACCGCACGAGAAACTTCACAGCACAAAACCAGAACTTGCCCATCTCCGTCACTTTGGCTGTGTTGTATACAAGCTTATTCCGGATACCCAACGTCAAGGCAAGTTCTCCGAGCGGGCAAAGAAATGTAGTTTTATTGGTTATGTGCACCAAACATCAAAGATATGGCATTTGTGGGATCCTGAAGGAAAACGGATAGTTCAGGCATCGAATGTCCACTTCGACGAAACAGAAGTCATCAGAGACCGCAAGGTTACCCACACCGAGTTGGATGTGCTCAAGTCCTGTGTTCCTGACAATATACCCCTTGAAGAGGATGATCGGATGTCAGATATTTTGGATGTGGATGAGAATGGCCTATGTGTTGGCATTCCGAGAAATGAGAATGGCCTACTTGATGGCATTCCAAGAGGAGCGACTGGCCTATTTGATGGCAGTCCATCGGCTGGTAGAAGTGATGTAAGATCTCTACCGTTGCAGCCAGATCCTGTGAATTCCGCGCCTGTGAATTCTGAGACGACCGCGACTCCTGACGAGGAGTGCGATACCCCAACTCCTTCTGTGTAGTGGGATGCGCCTGCCACCAGTATGGGTGGTGCGAGGCATGACAATACCGCATCTCCATTTGTGCAGCGTGAAGAGCCCACCCAAAAGAGTTTTAAGAGGCTAGGGAAAAGCCTGGCACCAATGATAAGACGGGCGCGCCGTCTTGGTTGCTTGATGCAAGTACACTGTCTTGTACCTAGTCCTGGGGCCAGTGACCGGGATGAGAGTGACCCGCTTAGCTACCGGGAAGCTCTTAATCAGAGTCACTGTGCATATTGGAAAGAAGCCATGAGAGCAGAATTCCGTTCCTTGAAGGAGAACAGAACATGGCATTACCTCCCTATGGTTCCCGATGGTGTGAAACTGATAGGTTGTAGGTGGGTCTTTGTTTTTAAGACCAACCCGGATGGAACTCAGTGCTTTAAGGCACGATTGGTGATTAAAGGCTATGAGTAAGTTCCCGGAATAGATTTTGGGGAAATGTTTGCACCAGTTGCGAAACTAGTAAGTTTACGACTACTCGTCGCCCTCTCTGCCTTGAACGGGTGGGAGATGCATCATATGGATATCTCCACTGCTTTCTTGAACCCCGCGATCGATAATGATGTCTACATGCAGCTACCAGATGGTATTGAGTGGCTTGAATCAACAAAGCTCTCTACCTCCACTATTTGTAAACTTAACAAGGCCCTTTATGGCCTGAAGCAGGCACCTCGTCTCTGGTATGATAACATTGACCAACACTTACAGAAAATCGGACTCATTCGATCCAAAAATGATTCCAATCTTTATATCGCTAAAGACTTCAATCTACTGCTTCTACTCTACGTCGATGATATCCTAATAGTATCTAAGTTTCATCATCGGATCAAAGATATCAAACAACGCCTGCAAAGCCGATACCAGATGAACGATCTTGAAATAGCTAGAAAGTTCCTGGGTCTGGAGATCGAACATTCTAATAGTAGTCTACGTTTACACCAAACACGTTTTATCAAGACGGTTCTACGACGTTTTGGTATGACTGGGAGTAATGGTGTATCCACCCCGATGGAAACCGGTCGAAGATTGCTCTCTGCAAAGGAAGCAGATGAGTTGGTGGAACCAGGCGAGTATCAATCCCTAATAGTCTTTGGTTTCCTTGTCTTTGACCGAGGCTGAGTATATAGGTTATTCAGAGGCTTCACATGAAGCTATCTGGCTTCGACGACTTTATCACGAAATCTCTCAGACGAAACCAGGACCCCAGCTACTCAACTGTGATAACCAAGGAGCAATTAAGCTCAGCGAAAACCCAAGATTCCACGAACGCACCAAGCATATCAACATTAAGTATCACTACGTATGAGAATGCATCGAGCAAGAATTAGTCAAACTTAGATATGTACCTTCAAACGATATGACGGCTGATATTATGACGAAACCCTTACCTTGCGATACTCACCAAAGCCATGTCCAGAGTCTGGGCCTACAAGTACTAGATTGAGAAGGAAATGCTAGGATAGGATGGTAATGAAGAGATATTCGTTAATATCATGGGTTATTATTTTTTCTTTCATTGGTTACTATTGATTTATTTCCTATCTTTCCTTTTTCATGTATGGGACACTCTTTTTCCTACCACAGATTCTGGAAGGTTTTTTAACGAGGTCGCCGATGTTCTTTATGTCTTTCCTTATGGTTATCAGGAAGGGTGGGAGTGTTGTAAAGAATGGCTGGTATGCTTCCGGATAACCTTTGGAATGGAATGTATGGATTTGGAGTCGGGCAGACTGGCTGGAATGAAGTAGGAGGAATGGAATGGATCTGATGGAATGGAATGGATCTGATGGAATGGAGTGGACTGGACGGAATGTCGTGGGATGGCTAGAATGGGTAGATTGAGTGGTTGGAACGGATATCTATGAGGCTGGAAATACTTAGTATAAAGAATAGTAGTCTACCTGTGATCTAAGGTAGACAAGAAGAAAAATACACAAGATCATAACAACGAAAAATTGAGTTACGTTCGATCACTCAAACACTTTCACTTTTCTTACAACTCACGATTCCAAACATTATTTATTTATTCTATCATACTTTTATTTGCTTTTTACTATAATATCTGGGAGTTTGTGAAACGAGTGATGTGCTATGAATCTGGATGTTGCTGGGACTACCTCTAACTAACTCCCGATAAGGTGGCCCTGGACATGTCTGAGACTCAGGAATACTCAGTCTGTCCAGCCTTAGCTAGCGGCGGGAGAGAGTTCAGTCAGTGGTGAAAGGCAATTGAGTACCCACTTGGTATTCCGGCTCCCTGCCTCCGGAAAACAGCATTTTACTTGCAATATTTGCCGGTATGAAGTTGGTTTTTGAATACTCCAGGTGCCTCGGATGTTGTGGTACTTGGAGATTTTGAATTATATCTGTTATCTCGGAATATGTATTAGCTAACCTATTGTTTTAGCTGTTTTTCCTCCAATTTCGTGGCCATGCAATAATCGGTTTCTTTGAGAAATGCCAAAATTTCATTACGTTCTGGTTGCCTTGTACACATACGCACATGAAGTATGGCATAGGTATGAAGGGCATTCCGCGTATGACACGTGGTCATAGTACAAAAGAGAGGACTGTTGCGTAGGAGCAACGAGCCAGCCCGTCCAAGTCGTCATGTAAACAACTTTGTTTACCCAAGGTACGAAGGCATTGAGCGACGTACTAGCTGCCGTGGAGCTTCGTAGGCACCCATCTTGCACCCATCTTGCCCCCTACTTAAACCTCTTGTTCCCCGCCCCCTCCTTTTTTTTCTTCCTTCCTTCTACATCACAAGTATCACTTTTCTACTTTTTCTTTTTCAAAAATGCTTTTTTTAACACTTTCTTCCGCCCCCGAGCGAGCCCTCGGGTGGCCTGTTTTTTCTTTCTTCTTTCTTTTCTTTTTCACCACGATCGTATTGGGCCTTATGGGTTCAGCGATTGTGGTTATTTCCCGTGGCGTGGGAGACCTCCTTCGGGAGGTTTGTTTATTGTTTGGTGTCCGGAGTGGTTTGTTGCTTCTATGTAGTGCTTTTAGAGTTAAAATCTGGTTAAGGTATGCTGATGATAATGAATATAGATCCGGATAGTACTTCGAGCGGTGTGGCCCGCCAATACGCTCGGGTTCGCTCGGGCACTACACCGCCGGTACTAAGGTGGTGGCTCGACCATGGGCCATACCTCGCCGACGGCCCCTTAGAGTCTCCGGACTCTGAGGAATATCTTAAGACGTGCGATGGCGAGGAAGCCACCGTCTTACAAGACCCCGAGGAGTTATCCGGGGGGTATATCTTGGATGCGTCGCCGGCATCCGAGGTATGTTCTCCGGACCTGACCCTCGCATTCACCCTTCTCTCCGCGATCGAGGAGTCAACAGAGGGGTATGATTCAGATGCCGAGTCATCGGCATTTGAGGAGTACCCTGTTGGCTGGGAGAAGTGGTATACTCGGCACCCCCTTTCCCCCCTTCCCCCCCTTCCCTCTTCTGCCCCCTTCCCTCCTGTTCCCTCCCCCATCGTTCCTTCGCCCGCCGTTTCTTGTCTTTCCCCTTCCCTGTCCCCTTCCCCTTCCCCTTCCCTTCCCCTTCCCCTTTCCTCTCCCGCCTCGTCTCCTTCCCCCTCTTCTCCTTCCCTCTCTTCCCCTGCCCCCTCTTCCCCTCCCCTCCCCCTTTCCGCCCCACCGTCTCCTTCCCCCTCCTCTTCTTCCGCTTCCTCCGTTCCCCCTGCCTCGTCCCTCTCTGCAGCGATTGAGTCCTGCGAGGAGTTCGTATCGGGGTACGATTCAGATGCCGAGTCATCGGCATTCGAAGAGTACCCCGTTGGCTGGGAGAAATGGTGTGTTCGGCCTCCCGTTCCCCCTCCTCCCCCTTCCTATGCTTCCTACCCTGATGGCTTGATCTATTGAAAGCTGTGGGAAGGTTGCCGGGTAGGTTTATGAGACATGCCTGGTGAGGAATCCGGTGTCTCTGGGAGATGGTTGGGATGGTGGAAATCGAGGTAAGATAAATTCTCATAACAATCAAGTTAAGCAATACCGTGCGCTGACTATTCTATCTAGGCACGCCTGGTGAGGAATCCGGTGCCTTCGGGTAATAAGTGGTTGAGGTAAGATAATATATCGTTAATTCACATAGGAGCAAATGCTAACAAATGTTTTCAGTTGGGGATCCTCGGTTTAGTATCGTTGTCCGGGGATCGGAGCTATCCCTTTGTTTTCCTTGCGATTTTTATGATGTGAGGCTAACTTTGGTTTTTTTAGGTACCTCAGCTTGGATTGACACCTTGACGTGGTGCTGAGGCTTCTCACCAAGATCAGTCCAATTCATGTACAGTAGACAGAGAAGAGTGTTTGTGATATGAAGTGCAATAAAGATGTAATTCCTTTGCATCAATCACGATTTTGGACTTGTTTGTTTCTTGGGTGCCCAAACTTTACATAACTCACAATCTCACACATGACAACACATCCGCAGACAATATCCAAGAGCGGGAGTTAGTTTTTTTTTTTCTTCACCTTCCAGGCTTCGGTGAATTGGGCCTCCTGAGAAAATTACGGTTGGAACTACAAGATTTCTTAAACTATGGCAATTCTTATTGTAAAAATTTAATAGATGAATTAGCCTGATAAAAAATAAAATAAAATAAAAAGCAACCGTGCTAAAGCCAACTTACGCCTACATTCAGAGTTTTTTTTCTTACCCTTTTTCCCTAGTGTGTAGGGTCTTAGAAATCCTTTGATAAAACCTAATTTGTGGCAGTATGATACCTGAGTACACCACTTTAGGTATGATAAGTAGTTAGACCATAACTAACCAAAAGTAAACTTGGATAAAAATAAATTGCCAGTTTCTAAAAACAAAACAAAATTGATAACCATGCATACCGGGTAAAACTAACTGCTATCATAAGAACATAACTAATTCCTGGCAACTCCATCTCCATCATTCTTCGTCAGCTTAATACTTGCTGTAGGAAGCCTCCAGAGTCCAGACCCACACATGGCAACCCGGTAGCACATGTTTCACATCCGAGTGACCGAATATGCTGCCAATAGCCGGGCACTGCCAAGACCTACAGTAAAACCGGGTAACACCCGGGGGCACTCTTATTCCAACGTCACCCAAGAACCCCCGGCCAGATCCCACCCACCCCCACCAGAATCCTTAACCATCCACTCACCACGCGCAACAAGCATGGGAAAATCCAAAACAGACACCAAATCCAACAACAAATCCAGCAACTCCAAAGACAAGTCCAAAGGTGCCTCCTCCTCCTCCTCGTCCAAGACCGCCGCGAAGGGTGATAGTAAATCCGACAAGCCCAAGGCCGCAAACTCCATAAACGTCCGTCACATCCTCTGCGAGAAGCACAGCAAGATGGAAACCGTCCTGGAACGGCTCGCAAACGGCGAGAAATTCGACGCCGTTGCCAGGGAGCTTAGCGAAGACAAGGCACGTCAGGGAGGATCTTTGGGGTGGAAGACCCGCGGGTCTCTGCTCAAGGCGTTTGAGGATGCTGCGTATGCCCTCGCGGTGTCTACGGTTGATAGGCCGATTTATACAAATCCTGCGGTGAAGACTAGCGAAGGGTGGGTTCCACGTGTGGTGTGTTGGGGTGTGTTGGGTGTGTTGTGCTGACTGTCTGCTTGCTGGTTAGGTATCATTGTGAGTTTTGGAGGCGGTTTTCGGTACGATTGGGTGATGGGTAGGCGATTACTGACGAATATAATAGGTATAATGGTTGAAGGTCGCAAGTGATTAAGGGAGGGCGTGGAGATGTGGATTTCTCTCAGCTTTGTTGGGCGTCTAGGGTATTTGGGTATCAATAGTTTTTCAACTGCCGATAAAGGTCTTTGCGATTGAATAGTTGTCTTTCCAAAAGCAATAGCACACATCAAGCATTGCTGATTGTGTTACGGTGTAAACATAATTACCGTTTACAGTGTTTCATATCTCCAGGCATTAGCACTCTGCGCCTGGACGCTGCGGTAATTGGTACCCATTATTATTGCCTATGTAGATAAAACAAAAAAACCATGGAGGCAAAAGAGTTCAGCATCCGGGATTCCCACATGGTCACCCACTGTAGTACTAACCGGACGATACGATGCTTGTTTACCGCAGAGCGGACGGGATGCGAAATTTTCATCGTTCTATGGCCGAACACAACAAAATGACATTTTTTAAATTGATAATCAACGACAGCAATAGTTATAGCCACCTCGTGGGTTGTTGTAACACAGCCAAAAGCTATGTCCAGGCTGAGGCCATTCTTAATATTGAGGCACAGATTGAGTGCTGGAAAAAATAAAAAATCGGAGTATGGCAACGGCAGCCACATATTTCGAGTACTTTCGCGCCCGAGTGAATGACCTCTAGATCTTGAAGGTGATTCATGCGGTACTCGTACTGCCCAGCTTGGCTTCGTTGTGGTTCGTTAATTGCGATGTATGATTCGTTGATATGATTCCTTCGCTGCGATTTGCTTCCGTCATTTCGTTGTGATACCTGTTGGAAAGTATCACGGGAGGCGAGCACGACAGTGATTGCAGAAGTGAATACTTGATTGATTGTTATAGTTTTAAAGAATAAGTTGAGAGAGACAAGAAGAGGGAACGGAAGAGGAAACTTAAGTAACGGGACTAGGAGGCAAACACAGGAGGGTAACCTTGTAGTAACATGACACAGAATGATTACATAATCATTCCAGGTTAGACGTGCAACCATTATTTCTAAGACCTCTCACCCACTCAGAAGCCCAGCATGAAGGAAAGAAAAAAAGAGGAAACAGCCCAGTTGTCTTACCCTGAATGTCATCGAGCACCAGTAAAACCCCCAATCCATGAGTGTCTCAAGGGGGAAGGTATACTCTCAGTTTCTCCTGATCATCATATCATATCATGATAGCTATAGTGACAAGAATTGAGTGGAGAATTGAGGGTCCTGTAGCTGTAACTAGAAGGGAAAGATAAAGAGAAGAAGAAAAAACTTATTTTGGAAAGCCTAGTATAGTGAGAAACTGACAGTGGAGCATGTTAGGGAGAGCCTTAGTAAGGCCATCTGGAGTGTTCTGATTCCCAGGAGTAAAGGCAAACTGGACGATGCCGGCTTGCTGGACTTCACAAGATTTGAAGAGACAGATATCGAAGTGCTTGTTTCATGCTGTGACTCCTTCTGATGCAACTGTTTGTAGTGCCTTTTCACTATGGGAGTAAATAATAGTTGGTTTCGAGAGGGTCATCGAATATCCTGGCTGTGTCTGGATAGCTGGTAGGGGAGATGGAGTTTTAGGTTTCAGAGAAGAGGGATGGAGCCTATCCTCATCCCACTTCAAGTTGGCAAGAACCTGATGGAGCCATAAGACCTCCTTGACTGCCTTGAGAAAGGCAGAGTACTCCGATTCAAGAGTCGAAGTTGCTATAATACTTTGCCACTTCAACTACCAAGATATTGGTGCTCCAAGTAGAAATACGAATACCCCAACAAACCTCCAAGACTGTATATCAGTGGCCCAGTCTGCATCAGTAAACCCAATGAGGGTAGGTTGAGTTGAGCTACTGGGATAGCAAAGGCTGGGAGCTTTTGACTGCTTTAGGTAATGGAGTACCCAGTTGACAGCTGTCTGATGCACTGTGTGGGGGTTCGAGCTGTAGCTACTAAGCGCAGAGACAGCGTATGTGATATCTGGTCTGGTGCCAAGCGAAATGTACATTAAGGCTCCGACCTTCTGAAGGTAGGTGTGCTGGTCAACAGCCTTGTCATTGCGAAACTCTGATAGGTGAACACTCTTATTTAATGGAGTAGACACTCCATTGGCTCGCTCCATACCAAATCTTTTTAGAATTGCATCGATATAGCATTACTGAGAAACAGAGAATGAACTATCCAGGTGCCACTCAATTTCGAGGCTGAGGAAGTGCTTTACTGGCCCTAGGTCAGACATTCGGTAGGTCTCATTCAGACATCTCTTGATTTCTTCTGCAATGACAGAGTCCTCATATGCCATTAGCATGTCATCGACATATAGGATTAGATAGAAGTTTCAGCAGATGTAGAGATTTAGTTCTGCAGTGGATGTTGAGAACCCCATGGAGATAAGCAGTGGGTCAATTGCCTTGTACCATAGGCACAGAGCCTGCTTAAGGCCATAGAGGGCCTTTTGCAGTAGTACAGTGGTATAGGGTATATCTGACCTGATTTCTGCAAATCCTGTGGGAAGCTGTATGAGGATATCTTCCCTGTCGATCTTGGGGTTCAGGAAGGCCGTGATGATATCTACATGATCTACATACCATTTGCGGAGTATGGCAGTGGCTAAGAGAATGCGTAGTGTTGGGAGACAGCTCACTGGGGCATAGGTTGCATCATGGTCGGACTGTGACATTATTCATACCCCTTGATGACCAGTCTTGCCTTGTAGTGGTATGTGTTGTCTGGATTGAGCTTGACCCTAAATACCCACTTTGAACCAATTGGTATACCTGAGGGTGAGGTTGATGTTCCTGTGGATCCTTCCAGGACTCCGATCCAGGTTTTGTTCTCAATCACGGTACTGATCTTGGCTTTAATTGCCTCCTTCCATTCTGAGGACTCTGCTGAGCTCATGGCCTCATTAAAAGAATTGGGATTATGTAGTCCAACCCCATTAAGTATTGAATTTACTTGAAGAGTGAGTACTGATCCAACTTCCGCATTCGAAAGGTATTTTGCTGCCTGCTCTTGCACTATCCGATCGTGAACACTCTTCCAGATATTGTAGTTCCAACAGTCTTTCAGCTTCCTCCTTGGCCCATCAAGTATTACAGGCTCCTCTACCATCTGTTCCATCATGGGAGCCTCGTTCACAGTAGCTTCCATGTGTTGTGACCCCATGTTCTGCCCAAGAAGCGATTCCTCAGCCTCAGCTTCTTCCATATTCTTGTCCTCACCACCTGCTGCTAATAGGCCTGTCAGAACTATTCATACTAGATAAAAGCAGATACAAATTGTGAATCAAGGATGTGAGAAGTGAAGCAAAGCATCTTACTGCGATCAAGAGACTGAGCCCAGACAGAGAGAGAGAAACAGGTCTTACTGCGATCAAAAGACTGAGCCCAGACAGAGAGAGAGAGACAGGTCTTACTGCGATCAAAAGACTGAGCCCAGACAGAGAGAGAGAGACAGGTCTTACTGCGATCAAAAGACAGAGCTCAGACAGAGAGAGAGAGATAGGGCTTACTGCGATCAAAAGACCAAGCCCAGAAGGAGAGAGAGAGACATGAACAGAGACAAGAGACACAGAGAGAAGAAAAAAGGGGAAAACCTATCTTCTGAAAAAGGAAGAAACCTTGCCACTGACTTTGATGGTCAGATGTGTAATCATCACAATGTTCTACACAACTAGCTGCTTCTGTGTTCGTAGGCGAGTCACCTCTGGGATCCAAGGTGAAGGGATCTGTTAGGCACATGGAAAAAAGGGCCAAAGTTACCCGACCTTTACACAGGATTATTTCTACCATATCCCTGCAGCCCCCATGTAGGGACCAGCCATCATCATGGTATTACGGCCGAGTTACTTCCCGACACTTTAGCTACAATAAATGGCACCTTCAGCATAACACCATCTATGTCATCACCGTCCATCCAACCGGATGCTGTCCATAGGATAAATGAGAGGGCACCTTTGGCAACTCATGGGAAGTGACTCGGAGGAATTTGGTTAAGTTTTGAGCAAGCTATTACTTTGTACATTAGCAGTTAAATATTATGACTGATAGGTAATGGGACAATTTGGGAAGAAACCTTAGTGACTGAATATCGTGAGCCTATGGCACCGACAAGTAGCCATAGAGCCGAGACTCTTACTTTGAAAGAAGTAGTACCCCAAGAGGGCCTACTCAAGAATTGGTATGAGAGGTTTTCACTGGATAAGCTATTGGCTCGATCCAGAGCAAAAAACCCTATATATCCGATGGCCTTATGATGCATCAATATGCAACACAATGGCCGCGCTCATTCATCAAAGCTAATCACTTTATGTTTTGAGGCAGAACAAGTAGTATAGTTGCCATTAGGGTGGCATACTCAAATTAAGTTCATATAGTGGAGAGATCAAAGGCTACCTACTGGAGGAGCATTCACACCCTCCAGAAACAATAGAAGTCTGAAGAGATCAAAGCTAAGCAAGGCAAATATTCTCAGGGTCAAAAGTGTTCACACTTAGAGAATTTAAGAGGTTTTTGACGGAGGTACTTAGATTGTATGGGAGTTGATTGTAGCCCGTGATAACCCAGATGTGGAATATAAATATTGAGGTACTCTCAGCTATTAGAAACATCAAGCAATGGAGAAGAGATCTTATTAATATATTTATTATCTTACTCTTGAAAAAACCTTATTACAATTATTCTTTCCAAGTCATTGGAAAATACGAGCCTACCCTAACAATCTTCATTTTATCTTTACCTTACCTTATTTTGAGAAGCTTACAGCTTAGACCTACCAGCCCTATCTACAGTTGGACTACCCCATAACAGGATCCAAGAGGGTTGACCCACTTTTCCTTGACATTGGTAATTGAGTATGAGGGGGTACTACTCTGGAGCCTGTAAGTTCGACCCCCACACATCTCGAGATTGCATTTTTGTGTTCAACAAACTGGACACAAGCACTATGGACTGTGCGGCCAGTTCTATTGTTGCCATTGAAGTCCCAAAGACACCAGATCTTTGTCGAATCTCCATAACCTATCATCATGTATACTGATGATCTTGCTTTAAACTTAGTATCACTAGCTGCCCAAGGTCCATCTGGGATTCGATGATATGCAAGACAACCGAATCTCTGTAGATGCTGTAGTGATATTAGTGTTTTGGGAGAGAGGACCATAAGTGGAGATTTGCCCTCCAGAGCTGATATTGGTGACCGATGGTGAAGGTAGACTGAAGTATTTATTGCCTCTACCCAGAAGGTAATTAGGAGCTCGCTGTCAATTAATTGTGAGTGGGCATAGGAGTTAAGTGTCTGAATCATCCACTCAGAGACTCCATTCATACTCTGACTGTAAGGTGGAGATGGCTGGAAGATAATTCCTTTGCTTCAAAGAAGATTTTGGAAGAGGTTGTTTTCATATTCAGCTCATCCATTGTCGGAGCAAAAATGCTTCACAGAATACTGAGGATGTTGAGTACCAATGTAGCAGAGAACTTCTTTAAAGCATTTGGAGCATGCATCTGAGTTCTTTGATTTCAGGAAGAAGACGAACACAAAGTGAGTATAGTCATCCACAAAGATAAGAAAGTATCTTGCACCTCCATTTGAGGGAGGTAGGGAGCCACAGGTGTCAGAGTGGATCAACTCAAATAGACACTGTGCATGTTCTGCAAGGAGTTGATTCCAAGTTTTTCGCTACTTTGATAAGATGTAGGTCATGCAGGGGGAAGATTCGTTGGCCGCAAGCTCTGAACTGAGAGGTGATTTGGATTCTTTGGAGCATCTGATCAGTTGCTGTACTGCTACTGGATGTAGGTGGGTCAGCCTTCAGTGTCAAAGGTCCGCTGAAGCCTCCTCCCCATTGTGGGTATTCTGTGTATCCTTCTGCTCAGATGGATCAAAGAGACTTGCTGAGAGTGAGGAGGCACAATGAGCCTCAACTAGTAGTGTTGCACTTAGAACATAGACACCATCAATATATGTACCATGGAGTATAGTCTCTTCTACCCCAGAGTCATCTTCTTTTATAACGTGGCATGAGAGGTCTTTAAATATAGTTTTTAGGCCTATCATAGCCAGTTGACCAATGGACAGGAGGGAGACAAGGAATTGTGGTACATATAGTGCTTTGAGATTGAGGCCTCTAAGCTTAAACGTTCCACCATGAGTAGCAATAACTAGATTTTTATCTCCAAGTCAAATGGGTAAGCGTTGGGGGAGCTTCTTAAAGTTAAGCAACTGGGATCTCGAGTTGCACATATGGTGTGATGCACCGGAATCTAGGATCTATTGAAATAGGGATGGTTGAGGCAAAGAGACTTAGGTTGGAAAAGTAAGAGATGCTAGTAAATGGAGAAATAGACAGCAAGTAATAGTCAGCTCCAAGGTCCTTACTTGCCAAGCTAGGACCTGTATTTTGTCTGGCTAGGTCGGCTAGTCAGAGTGAATCTGACTGACTGGGACCCGGAGGATCAAGATTCCCATTCCCATTCCCGGATACCAGAGGAGCATTCCCGGATCTGCCATTTTGAGTTCCTTCCAACCACTTCTCAAAGCAGCTTCTACCCTTTGCAGCCTGCAACTGGGTCAGCTGCACATGCAGACAGTTCTTTGTCCCATGACCTTCCTCTCCACAAGAAAAGTAGCAGATAAACCACTAGTGCAGGAGATGGTTATCCACTACTTGCTGTGTGTAGGAGACTGCCTTATGTTCCCACCTTCCACACCTATTGTAGTGTCCACCAAAGGAGCGGACATAGAGCTGTCAATATGAGAGCTTAGAGGTGAGGTGGCCAGTGTGGCCCCCATGAGCTCATCCTTGGTACCCTCTCTGACCAAGAGCACTTCTTGCAAGTAGTCCTGACCCTTTAATCGAAGAGTTCATAATACTGCTTTCTTGTCCAGCACCCTGAACAGCGAGACTCTTATTCACTCTGCTCATCTCAGCTTGCTGGATCTTGTAGATTACTTCAGCAGCAGAGATTGAGCCCTCTTGTTCTTATATAATTTCCACCAAGGTATTATATGAGGGAGGAAATGATCCCAACAAGTGATCCTTGAAGGTCTTACTATTGATAGTGTGATCGGTTCCCATGAGCTGATATTGCAAGGAATGGAGAGTAGAGATGAAATTGCTCAGTGGTTGGCCAGGAGTAGGCTTAGTCAATTGGAATAGCTTTTGAATGGCTAATCTCCCTTTGATGGAGGTAGTGCTATCATATCGTTCCTTTAGAGTTATCCACAACTCCCTGGAGGTTTCCACCCCTGCGAGATATCCATGGGCCGGCAAGGAGCATGTGGCAAACAGAAGCCCATTCACCTTCACTTCTAGCACATGGAAGTCCTGAATTGCATTGTCATTCAAGCCATCCTCTAAGGCTTCGGGGAGAGTCAATTCACCTGTGACATGGCCATTGCCATCAATAGCCTCAAGATGGATCCGCACATTCGGGCACCAGGTGTTATAGTTGAGGTGGTCGAGGTGAGCGATTGTGCCAACATATTTAGAGGTGAAGGAGTTTTTCGAATTTACGGAGTCAGACATCAGCAAATGGAGATGGTAGAGTAAAGTCGAATACGAGAGGGTCAGATAGACAAGATTACAGTAAGGCCTAATAGAAAAAAAGGAGGGAGAGAGACGGCTTAAGGGATAGAGATAGAAAGAGGAGAAAATAGAAAAGAAAAAAAAGAGAAGAAAGGAAAGAGGTGAAGGTGGTCGGGATGGAGGTTAGGTAATTTCTCGCAGTGGAATTTACCAGCGTCAATCCTGGGCTCATAACCTGTTGGAAAGTATCATGGGAGGCGAGCACGACAGTGACTGCAGAAGTGAATACTTGATTGATTGTTATAGTTTTAAAGAATAAGTTGAGAGAGACAAGAAGAGGGAATGGAAGAGGAAACTTAAGCAACGGGACTAGGAGGCAAACACAGGAAGGTAACCTTGTAGTAACATGATACAGAATGATTACATAATCATTCCAGGTTAGACGCGCAACCATTATTTCTAACAATACCTGCAGGGCAAAATTGATTCACAATCAATCACTCGAGAGCTAAAGGGCGAGCTTATGTTCTGGTTTATAAGGGAAGATTGCTTATCCGGGAATATTCCCAGAGCGACTGGTCCACTCACAAATATTCCCGATTGGGCCAAGCGATAGGTGGATAAGAAAACTTCCCAGATCCACGGTCCATTCGGGAATTCCTGAAGAGACCGGGTCATTTGTGATCACTCGGAAATAGTTCACACCGAGACTTGATTAATGGGGAATAATTAGCGTACAGTACACCAAAAATGGACGATGGTTTACGCCTTAACTCGTATTGTGGGGAAGGAAAATGGTCTGCAAGGTTTTAGCTAGAAATTGTGTTTTATTTTGATCAGATAGGCTAGTTGATATAAGGGTCAGGGGTTGGACATTAGTGGAAGAGGGGAAATGGTTGTTTGCTAGTTACCTCAGTTTTGTTTGCTAGTTAGCTCGGTTGATGGCTTGGCAAGGGAATTGGTAGTTAGGCGGGGCAAGCATCAGGAGGGAACGAAAGAAAAACAAGAGCAAGGGACAACACGGGAACGCGGAACAGGGAGACAGACGAGAGGAACAGTGGTCAACGGACGGACATCGGGATCGGGAACACGGGTTTATTTTTCTTTTTACGAATCTTTTCTTTCTTCTTTCGATAGCAATTCCAGTGACGGAATTATATTTTCACTTCGGACGAATAAATTTGACCTCTAGTCGTGTGTGCGGCGATTGCCCCTTCTAGTAGTGTTTGTTCTGCCTTGCCTTTACGATTCCCTTTTTTTCGGCCTGTTTGTTGGAGAAGTGAACCTCTTCCCCTCTGCTCGACTGCCCAGCGAGTATTTTTCCTTCGCTGTCCATTTCATTTCCGATAGGTGCCTTGAAACGGAAGGATCCTTTTTTTCGTTTCTCAGTATCAGCGCAGTATTTACAAGTACATAGGCCCAACTCAGCCTACGTCAAGTTAATTATTCATCGCTAGCCACTCGGTAACAATACTTTTACGCTTATTAGACTCAAAAATGAAGTGAAGTAAGCTGCTCTTAGCTCTAAAACGCGATCGGATGGGGTGGTGGCCATTGAAGAATCACTCTTATTGGATGCATTCCGATTCAATTGATTCGTGGTTGCTGTCTAGCTCTCAGTTTCGGAAACCTCTAAATTTGTCAGATCCTTTGGGCAACTCTCTCCAGGTCATATGTTGTGATTCTGTCGGAACAGCTCCACTGGTTCTTTTTCTGAGCTGTTATAAACAGGCGGTACTTCAATGATCTGGAATTTGGACTGTACCGACCAATCCTCTTGCTAAGAATTAGCAAGTCTATACCGACTCGGATATGTGGGAACTTGGCCGTGGATAAAAGTTCAAATGACTTCGTGGTTTAGCTACCGTAAGAGGGTTTCTACCAACATTGTTGAAAGTTGAGAGGACCGGGAAGTGGAAAAGAAAAATTTTTACAAAGGGATAACGGTTAAGAGGTGGTGGGAATCAGTCATAAAATGCCAACAACAACTCTTTGGCACTGTGCCCTTTTTCCTAGTGCTAGGCGATGACCTAGTCTATTCAAGAATTCCCAAATGGGCCGTCCATCTGGAAAGTTTTCTTATCCGTTTATCGTTTGGTCCAATTGGGAATATCCGTGAGTAAACTGGCCTATATACGAATATTCCTCGATAACCAAACTTCTCTGATAAACTAGAACACTTACCCGACAGCAGTTTCTGAAATTGAAGAAACACCGAAGCCCGTTGAAGGCTTTGTTAAAAAAATACATATCATTATCGTATCAAATTTTCTAGGAAAGAGACCCTCCAGTGCCTAGGACACCCAAAATAATTCTGATAATGTAAACGACGACAAATTGAGTAGCAATCAGCTAATATCCTCCTACTCCTGGACCTGCCCACCCAGCCAGCGCTGATGACACCCCCTCCGCCCCCCCTTCCCTATCTATCTCACCCAATTTTTACATACTGTTAGCAAAAGAACTTTCTCCATGGATGCTCCAAGTAATGTGATTTTTTTTCCCAAGCTGGTAGCACAAGGCTGAAAATACCGAGAATCAAATTAATCTCTCCACAGTGCCACCGGCCAGCCCAATACCAACTTATTCAGTCGTAGAAGGAAGTTCGCCAGGAATCCGAGTCGCTGGGGCCGACATAAGCTGGGCAGGTACCAAATGCATAGTAGGTCTTTCCAAAGGCTCAAGCGTAACATTAATGGGTGGTTGGATGATTTCGGGTTCTGCTGCGCTATCGGTGGATCTGAGGCAGCAGAAGACGTTGAGCCCAGAAAAAACACACAACCCAAAAGTAGCAGGCATTTGAGGACAAAAAATGTAGTTTCTTGAGGTTGGCTTGTCTGAAGAATTTTTGAAGTTTTCGCGGGAAGGGTGGGAATTGTCTTTCTTTCTCCCTCCGAGATCTTCAGAAACCTTTAGACAAATGAATATAAGATATCAGAAAAGTGGTGGCAGTTGCGGATTTATATACAAGATTGAGGTTCAGCCGCCGTGTCTCCATCCTTTGACTATGCATCCACAACGATAGAACCATTCAAACCGATATCATGGAACAAAAACACACCTGGCCACCCCAAGAGGGAGCCTACTTGGTACCGTAGTCAAGATGGCGCCCGATTGCGCCAGGCCTGGGCGCTTGGTTTCGGTATCGGTGGACCAATGAGCTACTGCAAGTACTTGAGGAGGAAGCCTGGTACACCTCCCGGTACACCTCCCGGGCGGGGACACGAGGAAGCCAGGCGGGTGACAAACAAAGATTATTCACAAGTAAATTTTTGGCTACCCTACTTTGAGGAATTCACCCATAAAATACCCCTGTTCGTCACCGCACGGTTTGGTCGTGGATGCCTTCTCCGGGACTTGAATGAAAGCGCGGCTTTTCTAGCTTCGCCAGCTTTGCTTATTGTTCTCAAGGCTTGGCGATTTTCGAATCTTGCTGTGACTCTTCCCCCACACAGCCAATAAAACACGTGCAATTCCAAGTGCAATTAGAATTAATTGCATAACATAGCAGAGGGGTCAACGAACAGCCCCACAGTAACAAATTTGACATTTGCCACCAGATTTTTGGTGTATTGTTCGTTGAGCCCCCCTGTTCGTTGTCCCCTCCCCCATGTTACATAGTACCGCTGTCTCAAGAAGGGCGTTCGGAACCAATCCCACACCGCAGGACAAGCGCAACCGGAATTCTCACATTCTCACATATTGGAAGAAAACGATCGCCTTCCTGCATGGCAACAGAAAACGATTTTCTTGCATGACAACAGATCTTGCTCGGCACCCACTCACTCACTATTCTCAGTACTGTCAGTACTCTCAGTATTTACTCCTCACCATCAACTCCTCATGCAACATCAGGTTTTTTTTTTGTCAAGTCCTTAGATTTATTTAAATACAGGGAAAATCCTGGCAAGCACCCGAAGGTATGGCCTAAAAACCCCCAAAAACAAAAGAAACTTCTCTTCACCCCCAAAACAAACAAGTGAGCAAGTTGGGTGTGGTGGTACTATTATGGGTTGTAGATAATCTCAAGAGTATTAGTTAGTAGAACGTATATAGTTCATACCATAAACCTGTATGGTATGAGAGGGTAACATAGGTACCGTAAAAACTAAAATAAACGAAAAATGTGCTATGCGGTCAAATTAGAGTGAAACATGCCAAGCATGCTAAGGTTGAGTATGCAATATCATTTTTCAATTCTTAGCTGCTATTCAAAAGAAACATTTTCATCATCACTATCACTACAGCATTCATCTTCTTCTGCCTCACCCAAGAATACTGCCAACCTCTTCCTGCTCAACCAAATCCTCCAAATCCTCCTCCAAGGTAAGCTCCCTCCTATTGTGACAACTTGCTAACCCCTCGACTAGGTATCTGGTTTCGATTCCTTTTATGGAAATCTCTGTGTCGGCACTTCCATCAATTGGAAGTGACAAACCAACACAGTGAAAGGAGTGGTGAACCACTTCTACCTTCTCCCAGGAAAACCTCTCCCAAGCTTCCCCTATAGCTCATGTAGCAGCAATTCACTGCCGTCTGATCATGCTTCCAGTAAGCTTCCCTCCTCCCTCCAAAATTCCTTCCTCCTCTTGATCAATAGCATCCAATTGTGTATCTAACTCTTCCTATAATATAGATTAATTAATATTTGATTCATAAAAGATAAGTTCTCTCCTCCCTACACCCTCTTTACCTTTAAGATATCTTTGAATGGCCGGTTAATTGATACATCTAGCAGTTGAACCAGGCTGGTTCACCCTCCAGGAATCATACTTATGGTAATGTCATTAGCCTGCAATGTATCAAGAACCTCTTCAGTCTTGTGCACTGCAAAAAGATCTATTACAAGGAATGTTGGCTAATCACCAAGTGCAGAAATGAGTTGTTCATCAAGCTACTTGAGCATATTGCTAGAGTTGGCATATGCAGTTGTGTTAAATTTCACAACCACATGACTATTGTGTAGTCTTCTTTCGATGACAGTTGTTGGCCCAATACCTTTTCCTCTAAAGAAGACCAATGGCTTTACCTGAGGGACCTCATCTACAAATATGGTGAGTTGAATCATCCCTTGTTGTTTATCTCATCCTGATGTACTACTTGCTTGTACCCAGATTGTTTTTTTCTGCCACTTTACTGTAGGTTTGCCCTTCGAGATACTTGAAGGGTAGAGGAGTTTGATCCATGTTGCAAATGTTTGCTAACATATATCTTCCTACAGGACCTGGTATATCCCCCAAACCTATCATATTATCTAGACGAAGCTGACAATTACAACAATTGAATTTCATCCAGTCAAGAATCACAGATAAGAAATCTGCAGGTAGTTTACTTGCCTTATTGGTTATCATATGTAAACTTATCTAATGTGTGTGCAGAAAACCTCAGAACTAGCTATTTGAAAACTTAAACAGCTGAGTCTTCTTTCCCAGGTATACCTTTTCGAATAGTTCTTTGTTAATGTATCTAAACTAGCTTCACCGAATTGGCTGCCCAATCATGCTCCTTTGTCAAAATTCCTTGTAGAGTTCCTTTTCAAGCTCTTGCCATTACCATGGCCATCCTCCTCCTGACATCCACCATTGTTGCTGCTTTGCATCAGCAAATTTTCCCTCTCTCTTCCTTCCTCCATCGAGGTAAATTTCCAACAGGTATATTGAAATACCTCCCCACCTCCATGACTGTCAGTTCCTGAAACTTACTTGGTCTATACTTAATATAGCTTCCATACTAGTAGGACAGAACTCGAAGCTTATAACCTATGGTGTAGGACCAGTAGTGATTGGAGGATTTCTTTTGGTAAACATGGAGGATATCAGCTAATAGTTTTCGTTTAGGTCCTCTTCACTTTTTGATTCCAGCATAGAATTTGTCTGCTGACAGTAGCAGTAGAACAGGCTGCACTTTAATTCGGCCCCAGATTTTGGGTTCTTTTGCCAGCATTGTGAATAGTAAGTTGTAACTAATTCTAGATACTGGTATGTGGTAAAAGGTAAATATTTCTTACTTTTATTTGAATAGCATACACTATGATCATGACAAGATGTGGTTGAGAATATGCCAAGAAACTCAACAAAAATCTACCTAAGACACTAATTTCCCCTTCACCTGCTTGATTCACCTTAAATCAACCTACTAGCACATTTTTCATTTATTTTAGTTTTTACAGTAGTATAGGTTTATGGGAGAGCTAGGGTACATGACCACTGGTGGATGGGACTGTGTGTGGTGGTTGCCACCAGTCCTACCTATTTAAGTTTCTCTCCTCCACAGATAGAACAATACAATGAATACTTTACACACTTCTCTCCATCCAGTCCACCAACACATCCAGCTGTCCATCCTACACCACCATCAGGGTATTCAAAATCATCAAGTCATATGCTCGAAGGCCAAAAACAAATTAAGAACCCAAATTGGAACCTCTTGTAAATGGAAATCCTGCAACCTTAACTGGAAAATTAACTGAATTTAATGAAATAATAGCCAGTTCTCCTCCTATTTCGCTGTCACTCATAGTCGGTGGAAGCAAGTGTGACGTGGAAGCAAGTGTGATGCTATGATTTTTTTCTTTTTTCTTTTTTCTCAATTTTAGAGTGATAATTGGTGATACAATTTGAGAAAAAAAAGCTTTGTAAGCAGAGATAATGTAGACAAGTTACGAACCATCTTTACATTAAGCTTCTTTTTCATCTTTGAACATATATGCGATTCAACTCCTCCAAATTGAAAACTATCAATCTGTATTGACTATGGCAGAGATTACAGAAACAACTCACCAGAGATTAAAGAAGCAATTAAATCAAGCTCTAGAATGGCTACAGGAAGACCCTAGCTGCACAACAAATGCAGCAGCAGCACAATTTCAGGTAAATAGTGTATTATGCTGCAAAAAAAAGTGATTGCTGATTGATTTTAGGTAAATTCTTCATCCCTCCAGATGTGTCAACTTCGCCACCAGCATCAACAAAGAAACTCTTGTGGGACCTTCAATGAACATGGGGGTAATAATATTATCCTAACTACAGCTCAAGAGAAGGCTCTTCACCTCTACTGTTATGAGCAATGGGAGATGGGAATTGGAGCAACACCATCCATTATATATGCTGCAATTTGCAACCTCAAACAGCAGGAAAAATGCAGTCAACCATCAATCTCCTGATTCCACAAATGGCTTAAAAAGAATTCAGCTCTTCATACGATTAAGACAAAGCCAATTGCGAGAGCCAGAATTACCACTCATACAGAGGAAGATTTAAAAACATTCTTCACCAACTATCAAGTGACCCTTGATCGCTATGGCATCCACCATGCCAGATATATCTACAATATGGATGAATCTGGGGTTCGAATTGGATGTCCAACAGGAGAGATCATTATTGTTCCAACTGAGGTGAAGGAACTAAATACTGCCAGTCCAGAGAATTGGAAGTCTCTTACGATTATTGAAGCAATATATGTGGATGGAACTCCCCCACCACCTCCTGTTATTATCTGTCCAGGGGAGAAGATTAAGGAAAGTTGGATTCATGAGAACCTGACTGGAGTGGAGGTAATTACTGTATCACCTACAAGATACACCAATGAAAATATCGCCCTTGCCTGGCTTGATCACTTTATTAAGTATATAGAGGCAGGTCCTGACAAACATTGGCATATGCTTCTTGTTGATGGGCATATTACTCACCACCAGGATGACTTCATAATCAAGTGTCATGAGAACCATATCGTTCCCTTTGAGTTTCCATCTCATCTGACTTATGTTCTCCAGCCTCTCGATGTTGGTATTTTTCATCCCTGGAAGCATTACCACAAGCAAGCCATCTATCATGCTTTAAGATCTTTTGATATCGAATATACGATCTCTTCCTTCTTCCGAGACTTAGACACCATCCGCAAACAAATCTTCCGATCTCATACAATAAAGAATTCCTTCAAAAATTCTGCCATGTTCCCTGTCTCCTATAAGAATGCTATAAAGAAGATGCAATACTACAATAATAAGATGACCATTGTATCTGGAAGGGAACCTAATGGAGGAGATAACCATGAAGTTCATGGGTTGGGAGATGGTAGTCAAGCAATTGCTGCTGAAGATACAGTATCAGATCTTTCTCACCCCCCAAGTACATATTTTAAGTCACAGGCTGGAATACAAGAATGGGTAGACCAAGCAGCAATATTCAGTCCTAAAGCCAAAGATTGATTTAAGCAATGGGCTGAAGGAACACAAGTTCTTTTGGCTAAGGCTCAACTTCAGGAGGAGACATACAATAATATTCACGAAAGAATCTGAACTGAAGAAACCTGCAAGAGGAACTCCCACCAGATCATTCAAAAGGGTGGAGTTCTGACTGTTCAAGAAGCTCAAATGGGGAAGAATGAGAAGGAAGAGAAGAAGAAGCAAACCACAATTAAGAAAGCAACAAAGGATATCAAAGTTGCTATCAATAAGGCAAAAGTAGCTCTCAATCAGCATGGTATTGATGCTCGGAAGGCTGAGAAGGAATGCAAGAAACAGGTCAAGATTATACAGTCTCAAGGGCAAACTATTCCAGCTGCCTTGTTAATAACAATTCTGGACCCTGAGAAGAATCCAACACCCAATGATCTAGAATCACTCCTACCACCACCAGACCTCCTCCAGGTTCTTACCTTACTTGAACCGCCTGCTATTTTCAATACTTCAGTGATCGATCCACAGCTATTAGACAGTACAAATACAATTTTGGAGTTGGAACATGAAATGAGACAACCAGGTAGTGGGATTGGAAATATATCATCTCAAGATACTGAAAATTATGGTACGGATAAGGATTTGGGGGATGAATCTGATTCTGATTTATCATGTATATCTTTAGACTCTATTGTACAGAATGCCGATTTTGTAGGCTTCTATTAAAATAACATAGTAGCTTATGTTTTCTATTGTATACTACACAGAGGATAGTTTTCTGAATTTCTACCTCATACCTGGTCATCAAATATCACTCTAAAATTGAGAAAAAATTGAGAAAAAATTGAGAAAAAAGAAAAAAGAAAAAAAAACCATAGCGTCACACTTGCTTCCACGTCACACTTGCTTCCACCGACTATGAGCGTCAGCGAAATAGGAGAACCGGCTATTAAACGAAGAAAGTTTCCCAACCAAATCCTTCCCCACTTTGCCATCCTACCACAGCATCGTCATGCAACATCAGGTATGCCTATAATTGTATAATTCTTTTGTAGAATAGATAAAATAAAACAAATAAATACAAAATGTCAATTTAATATTTAGGGCCTGTTCGGCATGTCAGAAAAACCATGGTTTTTCCACTTTTTTGACTTATTTTTCATGGTTTACTTATAAAAAAACATGGTCGTGCTCGGCATGTCACAAATACCATGGTTTTTCTTTGAAAAAACTGTATTATGATTATAAGCTGGTATTTGTTGGAATCTTATAAGTAGGTCTTAGGGTACTCCGGAACTTTTTAAACCATGTAAGACTAATGCTCTACCATGTAGATATATTACAATATTAGGATACTTCAACTCATCACCGGAAATATCTATATCAGTGACCTGTTCTGACCGCAGCTTTGTTTATCTCATAACTTATAGATTACGTTCCTCCTTAATTTCCTCTCTCAACTCTAATCCTCTACTTATCTTCCAAGAATGTATTCTTCCAACTGCCTGCTCCCCAAACACCATCATTCACAATTTCACTCATCTTCTCTTATAACGAATTTATCATCCAACTATTTTCCACTCAGATCCAACAACTCGCACACATCCTTCAATCACTTATTCTTGTTTTCTTCGTCCTTAACTACTCCTCATTACAACTCTTCCACTCCTGCCACTCTTCCCACCCCTATCCCCCAAGCCTATATAAGCTTACCAGTTCCCTCTTTTAACCACTTTTTCTATGTATTCTCACCCCCCCCCCCCAATAACGATTATGGGCAACGGAAGTAATCAATTCAATAGGGAATATAATCAACCACTTCTTCAATTCAATGCTCAGTTTTTGCGTGATCTGGCTGCAGGAGTAGTGGAAGAAACTGGTGCCCGATTTGAGCCGCAAGCATGTTATGACTCTGGTCTCTCTGGTCAACAGTATACCAATGAACTCCTGGCTATAGAAACTAATCCAAGAAGGGTCTTTGAGGTACTGAGAATGGACAAAAATAATTTTCTGCAACTCTGTAAGTGGCTTGAAACAGAAGGCCTACTGCAAGCAAGTAAGGTGGTAAGTGTAGAAGAACAAGTTGCAATGTTTGTTTGGACAGTTGGCCGAAATGCCTCAAGTAGAGATGTTCAAGAGAGATTCCAACATAGTCCTGACACTGTGAGCCGGTAAGTTGTTTCGAAATATTATAGTAGTAAGATCAAGCTGATGCATATATGAAATTATAGGTACTTCAATCTTGTTCTCGATGGTCTCGTCAAGCTACACACTACTCTGGTTCATTTGCCAGCAAATGAGTGCCCTTGGGCGGTGGAGAAAAACCCCAAGTTTTATCCATATTTTAAGGATGTGTTAGGTGCAATTGATGGCACACATATTCTGGCACATGTACCAAGTGACCTTGTAGCCTTGTTTCGAAATAGAAAAGGCCAAATATCCCAAAATGTGATAGCTGCATCCACATTCAAGCTGAACTTCTGTTATGTTTTGGCTGGATGGGAAGGGTCAGCCCATGATGGAAAAGTATTGAATGATGCTTTTCATAAAGGGTTTGTCATCCCACCAGGGAAGTACTATTTATGCGATGCTGGGTATGCACTCTGTCCAGGATGTCTAACTCCTTATCGAGGGGTCCGTTATCACTTACGTGAACAATACCAATCCCGTAATAGGTATCTACTGCCTTTCCTTCTCTTCTCCTCTTCATATAGGCCTCACTTTCTAACTGCTAAATTGAACCATACCAGGCCACAAAATAAAGAAGAATTATTCAATCTTCGACACTCACAGTTACGGAATGCAGTAGAAAGAATATTTGGCGTTGTAAAACACAGATTTCCAATTCTGAAATCATCGCCAGAGTATCCTTTCCCTAGTCAGGTCAAATTAGTGCTGGCTTTGACAGCAATTCATAACTTTCTTAACAACAACTCAGGAAATATGGAGAGTATTATTGAGAACGAATTTGGTTATAATATTGATGAGCAAGTTGAGGGAAATACTGAAAGAGAGTGCGATGAAATTAGTAGTAGAAACAATTATCAAGGTCATGAGAATTTGAGTAAGCCACTTCTCATTTGCCATAAGTTTGAAGATTGAAGCATAGACTAATCTTAACTCTTGGATATGAGTTAAGCAGTAGTTGGTACAGTCAGAAATAGTGGGGATAGACCTGAAGATGATTATAATTTACAGCAACAGGCTGAAAATTGTGGGAGGGAGGAGGAGGAGGAGGATCAAGATGATGATGAGGATAGTGATGGTAAAGCCATGTGGAGAAAGCGTGAGGCTATTGCCACAGAAATGTGGAGAGATTATCAAGTGTACCTAGAGAGACACTTGAGGTAGTCATACTGTACTCCAATTATTAGTAGATAGAAAATCAGAGAAAAAGTCATCCAAGGTATTGTTGGCTAGAAATAGAAATACACGGAGTTTGAGCAAAAAGTAAAAGGGAAAAAACAAGATAGATCAAAGTGGAGAGACATTTGTAAAAGCTATAAGCAGCTTTACTTTTTTTTTTAAAAGAAAAACATGCAAGCATGTTTCCAATAGGACAGACAGAGGAAATATAAGAGAAGGTGGCATCTATTATTCAAGTTTTTCATTCAGAAAATAGACAATCAATTATCAACCAATGGTATCCTATACAGTACAAAAATTAACCAAATAGGATAAGAGAAAGGACTTTTAGGTAAAACAGAAATGCAAGACCGAACCACAACCAATACTACCAGACAGAATGTACTCTGTGTGTAAAAGGGATTGAGAATAGGTCAGTATACAGACTATTTCAAAAGAAAGATATATTCAAGAAGCATAGACAATTCCTATTTTTTTCAACCAAATAGAGAACTACTTACACAAAATAGTGACTGAAACTAGAACTCAACCCAACTTAACAATCCATCAATGCTGATTATCACCTCAGGTTATTAGACCTGAATACAAGGTCAGTAATTGATTCCTAAAAATAAAGCATTAATTGGGGGGGGGGAGAAACAATATATACAGACAAGAATAATTGACATATACTAGAGGGAATAATATATAATTAAACACCTCCTATGGCTGCAAGCTGTCGTGAGAGCCAAGAGTTTCTAATATCTTCAGAGGTTGCAATTGAGAAGAAGCAAAGAGCATTTTTCCTCTCACGAAGAATATCAACAAGGTCTGTAAGTTTCTCAGTAGAATACTTGTCTGATCCCTGATACAGTTCCAGTAGAGTCTTAATGGCTTGCTCCTCTTTACTGATTGGTTCGCCTTGCAGTCTTTGTTGTATTGACTCATCACGTAGTGCAAGAAGGGTATTAGCCAAAGTCCCTTGTGTTGGCTTGGTTGGGCGTACACACTTTCTTCGGTGCTGTGAGCCATCACCTTCGGTATCGTCGGTACTCAGACCATCAGAACTAGCACTAAAGCTTCTGGCTAGGGAGGTCCTTAGGCTCCCTGTACCACTAGAACTGGATCTTGGTAAAGACCTCTGTACTCCAGCTTGGCTGGAGGAATCCATAAAGTTGAACTCCGAGGTCTCTACCATCCGTTCAAGTGGTATACCAGTTGCTGAAGCCTCACTTTCGAATTGAGATAAGAGATCTCCAGTCCGAGCAAAACGACCAGAAGCTGCCAAACCAGTAAAAAGCTCTTCTAGTAGATCATAGTATGGAAGACTCTTTGTACGGTATTTGGTTGCTTCTTTGTGTACCTGGTGGTTTATAAAGAAATATATATATTAACTTTCATATTTTTCAATAATTCAAAAATAATCCCCTATTAAAGAGAGATACTTCAAATGACTTACAGATAGATAGTCTTTCCAGACAGAAGCAGGTGCTGTTGGTAAAGACTTTGCCTCATCCCATCCAAATCCAGAGTTTGATCGAATAGCACAAACTATCTCAAATTCTTTCTTCAACTATAATATAAGAAATAAGACCATTAGTAATCACATGATCACCTTTTTATTCCCCTCATATTTGATGGATTGGATCCCTTATAGTACATACCATAACTTCTTTATTCTTTACTTGCTTAACCGTAATTGGTGTTGAAAACACAACTGGAAAGGCAGCATTCAGTTCAGCCGCAACCTCAGTCCATACAGGCTTTTTGAAAGTAGTTTCTACTCGACTACCATCCCTTACACGCTGTAGTAGAGCCTCAATCAGAAATTTCTCTGTTGTTTCAATCCAGATACTATTACCCATTGTACTAGACACTGGCACACACCTACCCAGTTAGCAATATAAAAAATAAAATGCTAATTACTGATTTCAAGGAATATTTTGAGTGTAAGGTACAATACCAATAGAGGTTAAGACTGGAGGCCAGGAGGATAGCTCAGAGTCTGGTAAATATGATTATCGAAGGGGATTATTGACTTGGTAGTTGTTGTTTTGGTAATCAGAGATGAGCCAACAAAGATGAGGGTAGTCTTGACCAGAGAGAAAGGAAATTTGATCTGTTGTGTAGGATATTGGTAAGGCGACAGTTCTGTTGATCAAGGTTGGGGGGTGGTTGATATGCTGGTGTTAATAGTGGTGGAGTTGGCTGCACGGGTTGTGGGGTGGGGGCTGCAGTAGTTGTGGGGATGATGGGGGTGGTCGTAGTGGTGGTGGCCGTCGTGGTGGTGGCGGTAATGATACTGGTACTGATGATATGTGGTAATACGAGCAGCAGGAGGAGGTAGACGTTTTAGATGTAGTGGTTGATGGATTAAATAAAGGATAACAGTGTAGTGTGGATTGTTTATGGCAAAAAAAAACTAGTCTTTGTATGGGGAAATAGTTTTTTTTTTTCAGGGTTATATGTATGATTTGAGGGAAAAGAGTTGTCCCAGAAAGTTAGGTTATACAAATCAACAAATACAATATTAAAAATCTGGCCCTGCCGAACAGGTTTATTTGTTCAAATAATGTGGTTTTTTTATTTTGACTTATAAGTCATTTTCAGGAAATACCATGGTTTAAAAAAACTGGTACATGCCGAACAGGCCCTTAGTAAGTATTAGGGCAGGTATTTTTACTCAGTGAAATATCTTAACAAAACTTGTTTCAACTTCCCTCATCCCCATTGCCCTCCGATGTATAGACTCTGGCAATTCTTTCCTTCCTCCTTTCTTCCGTATTGATTCTTTTTTGTTGTGGTATAGGGGGTACTATGTTCCTGGTTGTGGTTGTCATTCATTATGCGATTGGTTGCATCGCCAACGATCAACTTTGTCCAAGAACTATAGTCCCAATGTTGTCTCATGCCCCCCATCCCCCCAGCATTCGAATCAGCACATGAAAATATGGGATCTAGATACAGTTTTGGAAATTTGCGTCCAACTTGGGAAGAAAAATTTCAGAAGAGGAGTGAGATATTCTTGGCAGCACAGTGTTCTAGATTTGCCCTTCTTTTAGCCGACCTTAGATGCTTATCTCCCATTCTCAAAAGAAAAGAAAAAAATTCCCCTGCGAGGATATGAACAAAACTTACGTATGGCATCAAGTTATTTGCCCAAGCACGACCCACCTCCCCGGTAATACCGGTATGCCACCGATAGGGGTGGATAAGATACCGTGCTCAAGTACAGAGCTTCTTGTCAGTTGGTCAAATAGTATCCTTATTATTAATAGAGATGCCAAGATCTTCGCAAAAACCCAATTAGCAGGATACTTTACGAATTGACCAGTAAGGTGGAGTAAGTATGCTCACTGAGGTGAGAGATGTGTTAGTGCGTTAGAATTCCCTTTCAGGGCTATCCAGTTGAGACAAGAAAAATGATCATAAGCACAGTACTCGGGTAGGGATGAAAAAATCGGAAAACTTATGGTGGCAAAACAGGGAATAGGGGGATGATGGATGTGGCAACGGGTGAAAAGCGATCTGGTTGCTGGTCATCTTAAACCCATGGTTATAACCGAAGTAGTTGCACCGAGTGACTGATTTTCTACTCGTAACTTCTATGCTTCCTGCTTCTAGTTCATCATTGTTGCATCACTCCAAGCCACTGACACTTCAAAACACCACCATCCGACTTTCTGAAGTCTGCCGAACCCTTTTTTCTTCCAAATCTCTTTACTCTCTATACTTCCTTCCCCGCACAATCTTGCCGATCATTTTTTCCGATCTTTTCATCCCTACCCGAGTACCCGGGGGGTATATTAAAAATCGGAAACTAGCCGTGGTGAATCAGGGCCCAAAGCAATCGGACGATCCAATGTCTGGAAAGAGAAACAGTGGTATGAGATGCCTTAAAACAACACTTGTTGTGCTGAATGATAGGCAGAGTGCTAGCACTATTATGGTCATACTCAAGGATTGGATTCCTTAAGAAAGAAACATCCTTTCTAGTCAAATCCAAGCCTCTAACTCTACTTATCCTCATCCGTTTTGTAGTTGCTTTTTTTATCCTACTGGTTTATGGAAAATTGATCCCTGTTATTCTTTCTGGGTTTTCTTGAGTTCTTGTTGCTCGGCGATCCAAACAGGGATACCCCCCTTTCCAGTTTTTAATGACCCCCCCGAGTACAATGCGCTTCCCTACCGGAGATGCATCTACGAGTAATACAACTGAATACAACGTCCCAGAACAAAAGCCTTCTACTCGAGTGGTTACGGTAATCACAGCAACCACAAGTACGTACCGTAAAAACCGAAATAATTGAGAACCACGCTAAGACGTCCAGAATTTCCCCCTTCGGATTAAGGGGAGAAAACACAGCGAAAATATTGCCTTTTAGCCCTCAGCTGAGACAAATAAAAAGAAAAAAAGCAACAGACCTTGCCAGGAGAGGCAAGTCCAACGTCCTGGCGAGATTCTCAAGAGTTCGGTTTTTACGGTACTCTGCCGTGTAACGCGCAACCTCACTACCAGCAGTTCAAGAATTCCAGCTTCTGGGATATCTCCCCATCCCGTGTTTCCATCGATGATGATGATGGCCGTGATGAGTTGTGACATGCACTTTGCCCACGGGTAACCTATCATAAAATCTCTATAAGTGCTACAACAAAACCGGGGTGTGTGAAAAGTGCAGTTTTCCTGAGAACGTGAGAAACTATCGGATGGCATGAACAATATAGTCTCACCCCAGGATCGGGACACCGTCTTGGAGCGATGAATCACGAGAGTGGGGCCAACAAAACTCCCTCCAAAGGGGGGAGAGGCTGCTAAGATTCGTGTTATGTCGCTTGCGCATAGACTTCATCAAAATGGCCAACACTGAATCCTTTCTGCGCAAATCAGGCCGCCCAGAATGGTGAAGGAAAGGCAAAAGTTGCTCTAGGTCGCACTATTACTATCCTAAATATTTCAACGACTAAGAAGGATACGAGTGATGGTTTATGCTCTTTTGAGCTCTTCATCCAGAGCCATTTAAATGAGGGAAAAAGGATTTCGTACCCGGGCATCATTTCTCTCCTTTTTCAGAAGAAAGAGGTTTTCGATGATTTATAGCACTACTCCCCTCCCTACGCCAAGGCTAACCAGTAAACCGGAAGACGAGGAGGGGGGAGAGGGCGTGTTCGTCCGTTGGATGATCATCGATTGCGGTCTATCTTCAGTACACTTCTAACCCAACCGCTACGGGAACATCACAATGTATCGTTTAAATCACTAGTATGTTGCCTTAGCTTGGGAACTTTAAAGAGTGGAAGCTAGGCAGGGCACACTAAATTTGAAAGCTTAGAGCGTTACACATCCCGCCGAAATTGGACCCAAAAGTTTTCATACAGTTTATAATTTTGCGGGGGGCAGAGGGTTGCATTCCCATAGCTCCTGAGCGGTTCTGGCTCTAAGTGGGTAAGGTTGCGTAAAATGCATCTTTCACAATCACAACATAACCTGGGCCTCATTCTCTGGCGAGTCATACCGTGTGATTGAATCTCAAAAATACAGCTTTTCACAATCCAGCAACCACAATTCAAACAAGGCTTATAGTCGTAGATTAAAAATACTAAGATGCACCCATTAAATCATTAGCCAATAAGTTAAACTTTCGAACTTACTAACTAACACAACATTATCCTACTCTTAAATCCTCAAACCCCCCTTAACCCCCCTTATTCGACCAACAATATAAGAGAATATCCTCCTCCCCTCGCAAAGAGAACGAGGAAATGCACCCCCCTCAATCATCGCCCTCAATGCCTTAGGGGTCAGATGAAGAATTAACTTAGTACATGACAAGTGTGAATCCAGTCTTGGGACTAATCAATTCTATAATACCCCATCCACGAGTCAGTAACTGTCACCAATAGAAAGGGGAGGATAACTTACCAAACCAATCAAAGTAAGTCGGACCAACACCCCTAGTCGCAACAACCTCGAAGTCCATTCTCTGTCCATGATTGCAAGGCAACGGATCACCGGTAATGTTAGCCGCCGAGAAACCCGTTGGTTGCTACCACATCTCCACCGTTAGCCACCACCATCAAGCCACAAAGAAGAACTAAAGGGAGGGGAGGATAGGATTATACATACCACGACAGTCCAGAACGGAGTGGCAGGTGGGTACCTCGGTGGGCGGTTGTTCCAGTCGGTTTGACCATTAATAACCTGTCCATTGAAGCCGTAGATGTCCAATTTCCCGGAGCCAGTAACGGTATTCTGGTACCCGCCCGGAACAGGCGCCGGGAAGTCGAACGCGATCATGCAATTGTTCTCGGAGCTGTTGGGGACGTCGAAGCCAACTATTATATTTTTCCAGATCCGTTAATTCAATTCGAACCAAGAGGGGTACGGCTACGGGGAAGCACACCAATCATCTCGGTCTCATTGTCAGTAGCATCATTACCGCTGTAGGAGATGGTCGCGGTGTATTGAGTCGGGTAAGCTGTGTCGGGTGTGGCCTGCTTGAGCGGGATGAGGTAGTTCGGGAAGAGGATGGTCGCGCGCTTTTGCAAGTTCGCGGTAGGTGCAGCGAGTGCACTGGAGAGGAGAGTGCTGAGGAGGGTGAGGGCGACAGTGGCCTTCATTTTTGAGAGAACTAAGGAGGGCGGTTGAGTTTGCTTTGCTTGGTGATTTATTGACCAGGAGGGAAGAAAGCGAAAGGATACTTCTCGATGGCTAGGTAGTTCAGTTAAGAAACCTGTGAGGAGTGAAGAAAAAAAGCGAGTATGGCGGAGTTGTTGGGGGGACTTTATACTCACCTCCCCCTCCCCTCACATACACATCTTCATAATATGAATTTACTTTCCTGTGTGCTCAGGCTGCCAGCCCCGGTGGATGGATGAATGAATGGATCAATGCTGGTGACATAAAACCCAGAGCGGGATTATTTTTTTCTTGTTTTGCTACAATTTCGGGTGATAGATGTTTATGGGTATTACTTTACGAATATAGTACCTCCCAGGCGAAAAAAAAATCCTTACACCAATTATCGTATCATACACTACCTACTACAAAGTTTGTATACTTACTTAGCACTACAATCTTGACTAACACCCAATCCATCGTCTTCCTCCTCCTCCTCTTCCACACCCCAAACCAGGTCACAAAAACAACGCCCCCGCAAACAAGCACCCCATGTCTATCCACGATATCACACTACAGTGCACCCCCGACGTCACCGCCAATACCCTTCACCCCAGCATCCGAACCTCCCGCCCAAGCCAATACCATACCAATACCATGCCACACCACACCACGCCGTAACGGTAACAATCCAGATCTAGAGAAGGAAATACAAAAAAATATTAAAACCTAGTCTAGCCTAGCTAAGCTAAGCTACCTTACCTAGCTCGTTATCGGATGGCAGCGGATACGATACGAGTACAGTACTTGCATGATGTCCGCATTTTCGCAGGGATGTTTATTCAATTGCGGGTGTAAGGTTACACTTACTTAAGTTACTGGACACCCGGTGGGACTCTTGCTTGCTTGAACTAACGAAGGAGGGCGAGAAGGACTGCAACGTAAGTACAAGACAAGGCATTACCTTACTTGATGGAGATACATATTATATATTGATCATATGGCTATATAATCTAATTTTTTACAGTAATTTTGTTTCAAATTTCAAACTTTTTTTATGCTTTTCGCGGGAGGTGTATCATAATATAGTGTAAGTTTTAGTGTACTGTACTCCAGATTGTCGTGAATTAATTAAATACGAAGGATTTTTTAGGTTTTTGATGGCGGGATGGATGAATGGCGGGGAAGGGAGGTATAGTATAGCATGATTATGGGGTGCTCTGCCTTACGATACTTGCTTGTATAATTGATTATCTTATCCACTCTCGTTTCTATAATAAGGCTATTACCAAGTGGCGAGAAAGGCATCATGGAATCTCACACGCGGTCATAGTATCTTATCAGTAGAATGGCGGAGCGAGGCTCTACTAGAAGTAAGGCCTATGATTACTGTAATCCTGCACAACCAAGCATGAAGTTAGAGTCAGATACTTACGAAACGACACAGAATATCACCGCTCGCCCTCCTCCCAAAAAAATGGAAATCCAAGAGCTAGACCAATATTTTTGACATGCAAGTTTCTTTCTCATATCAGACATGAATTACATACATACATAAAAAATCTGGAACGTTCACGAATTGAAATTCATTCTTGATGGCTGTGCAATTGGTTTTCATTTCCTTGCTTTTTGCCTTGCTTGCCTTCACAATAAGTTTTAGCTCTCTGGCCAAACTCCCGACTTTTGTACCGTATTGTAGAAAGGGGAAAGGGGGGGTAGCACTATTCTGCGAGATTGAATCAAGTGATATTAATACCGGTATCATATTCAAAACTCGTGTTGTATGGTGATCTATCCGTTTCGGGAACATACTTACTGGTACCGACGGAGATATTCGGTTCCTGTTCAGTAATTGTATTAAGCTGTGTTGTTCACGATGGCCGAAGTGGAGCGTTGAAGGGAAAAAAAAGAAAAGGAGCTCTATTACTTGTTGATACTACCATTAGCAGTAACCCCCCCCTCTAATTAATGAGTTTATTGTTGTTGTGGTTGAGTGTAGCACCAATGAAACGTCGTGGGTACAGCACTGTACTGTACCGGTACCGCAGCGCAAGCCGGGAACCCCGGCTTCGCCTAGCCTTATGATACTACCCTACATTGAACCGGTTAGGAAGCCATAAGGAGAAAAAATAAACATCGGGTAGACAGAATAGGGTGTAATTCCACAAGGTGGTGTGCTCAACCCCAGCCAACAGAAGCCTAACCCCGTCGAAGCAAACGATTGGCCAGAACACAACATCATACCGGCACGGCACCGCACCTTTTCCCATGACCGAAGATATTTCCACCCCTCCCTTTGCAAGGGGAAATACTGGGGTAAACTTACGGTACTGGTATAAAGGTTCGGCAAATGGTTTACTGCACTTCTAGTAAAGTAGGATAGGGCATGGTAGACAATTCAAAAATCAACATTCCTCACTATCGTTAACGGAAAGATTCTAGCATTTGTTCCGCGACTTGTAATCATCCCGAGGATTTTTAACTTAAGGATATAATGTTTACAAAAGAGCGGATCCATAGACTGCCTCATAGTAAATTCCAATGGAGCACGGGCATTGGGCCTTTTCCTTCTTCCTACCACGGTAGTGGATGTTGCAATAGAGCCCTACAGTATGCCAGTACGGTAACTTAATACTAATCTCACGAACCCTTCTCAAAACAACTCCAAACAGGGATCTAAACGGAATACCGTAGTCCGGGATTATAAATGTCTATCCAAAAAAAAACCCCTGTAGACTATGATGCCATAAATAGTATATCTTGTGAAGATATATACTCCCTGACTTACCTTGTCGCTGTAGGAAATTGTTAAGATATTATAGTGCACACTACCGGTAGGATACGGTAGCCACCGCATCGGGGCCTGGGCCATACTCATTCTCCTCCCTCCCCAGTGGGCATACTCGTTACAGGCATGATGTACCCGAACACAGAGATTAGAAAAATATATGGCAAATTATCTGCACGTATCTGTGCGCGCGAACAAAATTATACCTTCAATGTTCGGGTACTCCTTCCCTGTAACGAGTACCTTCTTCCACTAGAAAAAAAAAAGCTCTCATGACACTCTTGGAAATCGCGAGATGCGAAGTTCATTAAAGAAAGTTGACAGCTCGCACAACATTCCCACTCTCACCATTTTCTGTTTCTTGATTTCCAAAATCCCGACTTCGATCCTAAACTTTCGCACCTTGTTCGGCAGAAAGCACGCTCTACATCCGTACCGTAAGATAGAAGTTAAAAATAGTACAAGAAGTTTATTGCAATAAACCCCAACAATACTGTACAGTACTGTACGTTAAATCCCTCGTATGGGTAAAGTGGGTATTGGTACCGCAGTCCCGAATACAGTAGCGTTTTACGCTCTTAGGGGTCTCCGCTTCCACCGCTGCACATGACCAGACAGCAGAAGAAGACAAGAAGGAGGGCTCGTTTGCACTTTTTAAGTACTGGATCTTCCTTGCAGGCAGTGGGTGGGTTAGATAAGGTTTAGTAGATATATTACAGCACAGCACAATGTGGTCCTTCAATACCGTATCGTACGGTAGTTCACCGCACCATATTCATACATTAACATGCAACTTGGAATTGTACTCTACCTCCAAACGGGCACCTCCGGACTACTCCACAACCGCAATTTGGGCCATCCTAACGGTAATGTTATTTTTGGCTCACTCTATTCGTTTTTCTTCCTTAACGTCCAGATTATGACGGCATGTTCGAATTGAATGTTACACTAGGTTATATAATAGGCTAAAGTGTACTGTACCGGGTGTGAAGGGTAAGTCTGGCGAACTCTTGGAGGTGTTTACTATTTATTTTGCTGCTAAGAGTTCGCTAGACTTTTTTCCAACCCCTAGTACGGTACATACAGAACAATGGATACCTGGTAAGGTAAGGTAGGGTTCTCGGAACTTTGTGGATAGCTCGGATAATCGGAGCGAGAGCTACCTACTTACTGAACTTTTTCTTTTCGCTTCGCTACGGTAGGCAGTCGCGGAGGGGATGTTTTTTCTTTCTTTCTTTCTTTCTTTCTTTCTCTCTTTCGCGTGCGGGCTACTGGATTGGGTTGAACAATGGGTTGGATAATGGGTTGGAATTAAAAATGGAACTTGGGAATGGAAATGAAAATGGGAATGAAAATGGAAAGGTAGTTCACCGGGGATGGTTGTGGTGATTGGGGGGAGAAGGGGAGGTATGATAGAAGGTTGTTTTGTACAAGTAGTAACTTGTAAGTAAAGTTATGTGCTCGAGTATACCTTGTGACAAGGGCTGTGGTGATGATCTTTTGTTCTTTGGTGCGGTCCGGGGGCACAGCACTCGTACTGTAGTTGTACCGAATTTGTATCCATTGGCACAAGTATGATACCACCACCAATTCCTCGAAAAGAGAGAAATTCCCCCCCACTCTGAACACATTCATTTTTTGTTCTACAAGTGCGAGTACGAGTAGGTATAGGTGCGGCAACCGTACTGTACTTCAAAGAGATAATCAATGATCACCGCTTCTCCGCACTTGAACTCAAACTCAAACTGTTCCTCCCTGGATCTAGCATATCATCCGGAAGCGGAAGTATCATACTGGCTCAAGACCATGATATGTGTGCAAGTAGGTGGGAAAGGCGCAGTTACCCTCCCGGGCTATCTTCTCTTTCTTTACGAGTATGAAACCTGTGATTATCCGTGGCTTGATAGTCTTGTATTTGCAATTTTTAAGGTCGCGGGTAGTCCGCTCAAAGGAGGCCGATTGAGTTGCTTCCAAGCTGCTGTTTGCCGTTTAATTGCGAGTGACTGGCTGTGCTCTTGGGGTAGTTGCTTTGGCCAAGGAAAGGGAAGTATGTGTGTCTTGGCAGGGCCTACAGTAGCGGGAGTGTGGTGTAAGATTGGTGAGTGTCTTCGGGTTAATGCCTTTTAAGGTAAGATTGTGCGCAAGGGATTTATAAGGTTTCAGTATGAATAAGTGCTTGTTATTGATCATTTAGCTTAGGTCGTGTATCTGTACAAGTTGCATATGTTCCATGAACATGAGCTGTCAAATTGGCCTTTTGGGCTGGTTATATGATTCTGATAACCAAGTACACTAACTTGCGAAATATCCTCTTACGAAGTAGCTTCGACAACCAATCCGCACTGTACTGTACCGGTCACAAATTGCAAGAGATACTTATACAGAGCACTGTACTTGCACTAATAACTGAGAAAAAGAAAGTATAGTAGTACCGTAAAAACTCGAATAATCGGTATGCGATACTAAACTTTCCAGATCCGAGACAAAATCTACTTCAATTCAGATTGTGTCATATTGCTACACACCGGTAATTCATCCACATTTCAAGAGAAAGGCTCTAGGCCCGGGCCGGCTGGATTGGCTTGGAGGCCGGGAGGCTGGCAGTGGGCAAAGAAACTCTTTTATTTCTCCGTAACTCGGGATCTCCCTCCGCAGTGGGGGAAAGCGTTGCCATGAATGTCATCCAGTTAACAATCTGAAACCTACCGTATCAGCCTTCGTTTCAACTTTCAATGCAACCAAAAACAAGTTTCTATTAATAGAATCCTGCTGGGAAAAATGAGCCAAGTTCAGTTCACTCCTTCCTTCCATCTTTTTCCCTGTACCAGTATCATAGGTGGGATTTCTTTCTGTCAGCATCCCTTTTCGATTTCTCTCAGATCTTGTTCCTTTTTGCTGTTACGAGTACAAGTACGGTAGCCTATCCAACCCTTCCCCCCCTCCCTTCACACCCACATTCTCGGCCTTCATCATCGACTTCAGCATACACCCGTTCAATTGAGTTGTATCCGGGAATCTTTTCTCCGATCTCTGCCATACTGATCCCCGCACACCCGGTGCCAGCCGTCATACCCCCCTCATCTCCCGTCCTTAACTACCGCAATGTTCGGTTCATCACCGACCGATGCATTTGAGCAGAAGGCTCAAAAGCTCCGTCGTGCCGTAGAGCGGGCGCGCATGCAGTTCTTGCAGAAAACTAGACCTCAAAGGTGTGTGATGTGTGTTCGTGCGTGCTCTCATGTGCTCCTTCCCTCTCCTTTTTTTCTCTCCCCCACTGCCTCTATCTTCAACCATCTGCCTCTCTCGCCAAGGGAAAGACAGGCGGGAAAGACCGTAGAGGAGAAAAAAAAAATTACCCAAATTAAGGAAGGCAGAAAAGAGAAAGAAAGAAAGAAAAAGAAAACATTATCATCCCACATGAGCCGCCAAAGTTTAAACCCTTTTGACTACACAAAACCCCTACTAAAATTCCCCCCGTGCTGCTCCCCTTTGTAGTACTACCCGGACATCCGGCGTCCTAACAGGCTCCTACTTCGACTACCTCCCCGTCGAGCTGATAATCAACATCTGCTGCGAGACCGACTGGCGAGCCGTCACGCGTCTCCGCCTCGTCTCGTGCGCCTTCAAAGATCTAGTGGACGCGAACGAGTCCACCATCGCTACCAGATGGATGGTACCCGGATCATACCTGGCGCTGCTGTCGCAGCTCTTCTACCCGCCCAGGTCCAAGTCGGGAGACGGGGTGCGCCGGCCTACCATACAATACTTTTACGGCCTGGAGAAGAGACATAATACATGTTCGCAGCTGGCCTATTATCTTTGTGATAAGGCGATTGCGCCGATGTATAGGACGCAGTTCACGATTAATCGGAAGGATAGGGAGGAGGCAAAGCTTAAGAAGGATCAGGCGATTCGGACGGTGCAGAGGAAGTTGACGAAGCAATTGTATTTTCACCCCCTCCCTTCGCTTGAGAGAAGTGATTTTATTTTATTTTTTGTAGTGTTTCTTTGTCATTGTCTGACCGGTTCTATTTTTTTTCTTCTTTATACAAAAGCTTATTTGGTTGATGTTTAGGTATTATGTAAGGGCATTCCTAACTTACATGTGTTCTTAACCCGCCCCGAGCCGAATTCAGGGCTTTCCCCGGGGGGTGGTGAGAGCAACATAAGCTTATATCCAACCAACTGACAACCCGAATTTTCTAGGTCCTCCACTTCCTAACATACTCCCGCCTCCGCCTAGAAGCCAACAAAGCCGCGCTAGCCGCCGAGAACTCGGACGAACCACTAACCCCCAGCGACCTAAACAGCGCGTACCTCAGCATCCAATCAAGCATAATAAGTACCTTCGACAACCAAACCCTAATCTCGACGCACCACGCCCTGCACTTTCTGGTAAACTCCATCCGGTTGAGTATGTCACCGGAGCCCCCGCACAAGCAGAACGACGAACTCGTCGCCATCATTCTGCGCTGCCACATGCCGCTGAACCGGTGCGTTGAGTTCTTCGCCGCGGATTGTCCCGGTGCACCGTGGGGGTTGAAGAAGCAGTTCATGCAGGACATGGAGGAGGAGAGGGCCGATGCCGAGAATAAGTTTGGAGGGGCGGCGGCGCTGAGGAGGAGTAGTAGTGGGCATTCTAGAGAGGCGAGTCGTAGGAAGTGGTCTCCGAAGGTTACTGAAGTCTGGTTCGAGGCGGCGAAGGTCGCGCTTGCGCAGAGGGGTTTGCAGGAACATAAGCCGGATGGAGTATATTTCTTTCCAGAGTGTAGCCAGGAGTTGTTGATTGGGTGTCCCGGGTGTAAACTTAAATGATCTTGATGAAGCGGGGGACGGGGCGGTGCGCTGGGCTGGGCCGGGTTAGGTTTCCTTAGGAAAAGGTGTTTCGGGGTTTAAAGTCGGGAGTTTCAATTTGTTGAGGATTATAGCCCACTTTGGTTGTATCATGCCACGTTAGTTAAGGCTATTAGCGGGGCAGGTTGGCCTTTTTTGTTTTGTTTTGTTTTGTTTTTTTTAGAGAGAATAATATTATGGTGAAATAGAGGGTTCACGAATGGTCACTCGCTCGGGTAATCAAATTCGGAATTAGGGTTGTGTGAGACAGTGGGTAGGGTGGAGAATAAGTTTGGCATTGCCATATGGATAAATTTTGATGCCATGATGGTTCTCTTGTAGTGCAAGTCAAATACAATAGTATTATTTCGATAATTATGAAGGGTTGCCAAACGCCAGGCCTTGATATAAGAACCTTTGAGAAAGAAACAAGAAACAAGAAACAAGAATAGCCCCCCCCCCCCCCCCGATTTTGTACATATTATGATATCCCACTATTCGCCCGCCAGCCGCCGTGGTGATAACAAGGTAGATTAAAACTCGAAAAAGTCATCTTGCTCCTCCACTTTTTTTTCCTCCTTCTCTGGGGCCTTCTTCTTCTTTGACTTCCCCTTCTTATCCCTCTTCTCCGCTCTCTTATCCCGCTTCTCCACCTTTTCCTCTTCTTCTCCACCATCACCAACACCCCTCAATTCCACACCACCCTCCTCCTGATCCTCCCCCTCATCATCATCAAAATCCATAGTACTCTCCCCCAACCCACCCCTCTTCATCCGTCTCTCCACCTCCTTACGAACCCCCTCCCTCTTCTCCCGCATTACCCCGGCATCCTTAAATAACGAAATATACTTCTCCCCACGGGGGTAATGCATAATGTAGTTAAGGTCCAACTTCGCCTCGTAAACCTTCTTTTCCGCCTCGGCCTTGCCTTCCTCTTCAACCTTCTCCAATTCTCTCTCCGCTTTTCGTAATTTCCTTGTAGCCTTTTGTCTCTCTATCTCATCATTTAGTAAAGCACACACAAACCATGAAGCGATGGGGGGAAAGTTACCGAAGAATCGAACCATATGATACTTCTTCGCAATACTCTTCTCTTTCGCCGCGCCCCGGACCACCGTGAGTTCGGACTGGAATGCGGATAGCGCACGTTCATTTTCGAGTCGGACGTCGGCTGGTAGGGAAGTATTTGGGTTATTCAACAGGCGCTGAAGGTCCCGGACTTTTTTCTTTAGGTGGGTTGTTGAGGTCTTGGGCCCTGTTGGGTTTATCAATGGCCGACGTCGGCGCTTTTGGTGATTGTGGTTTTTGGGGGGCATTTTTGTTTTTTTTTGTTTCTGGTTGGTAGTGGTGGTGGTGAAGGATTTTTGCTTGTGGTCTTTAAGTTGAAGTTGCGTTAAGGCAGACTAGGGGTTAGGGTTAGAATGAGGCTTATTTACGATGTCAAGGGGTGATTGGAGAGTTGGATGGTGGTTATCGCGGAGATGAGAGACAACCAGTTTGGTTTGAACGGTAGATGAAGAATCGTGTGATGCATTATTACTTTGCCTTCTCCTTCTCATTCTACCTTTAATTCTCCTCGGGCTGTCCAATCTATCTCTAATGCTGAAGTGATAATACGGTAGACAGTCAAGCTAACTTTCCATAGATAATCTCTTTTCCTATTTTCCTATTTTCCTTTTTTCTTCCCTTCAAACTTAATAATACCTTATCCCCCCGCGCATCACCGGTCCTCCCAACATAGTTATGGCGGATACAATAAACGAAACCAGTCCTACCATTCGCTGGTCGCCACATTCACGACCGGATAATCAGCGTTTTTTGAAGATTGTTGGTCGGAATAGTAGGGATCATGAATTGAGTCTTTATAGCGTTTCGCCTACGGTAGGGTGCTTCGGGATGTGTTGTTGGTGAGGGTTTTGCTGATGCGATGGTGACGGCGGTATAGAAGAGTCCCGGCGCTAGGGATGTCAAGATTAAGCTTGTCGCGAAGCATACTAAAGTTCCAGTTCTTCGCGTATGTTTCCATGCTTCGTCTGCAGTGCTATCTATCATCTATCTATCTATCCATCTATTTACTGGAGGGAGAGAGCTGATTAGAGGGAGAGATAGTGCATCGACTGGTCTCCCTGCGATGAGGGTGAGAAATCACCCCACCTCCCCAACTTTATATTTCCCAGAAGCTTATTTCCTTCAAGATATAGTAGCCCTCGGCCAGGCCAGCGGCGAGGCCGTCCTCCTACGAATATCCGATAATACCTCAGTCTCACTAGCTGCCAAGCACCAGCGTCCCTGCAACGGGATTTCCTTCAACTGCACCGGCCAACTCCTGGCAACAGGCCTCGATAAAGTTCGGAACGACTCCTGCCTAAACATCTGGGATGTGAACCAGCGGCTCGGCGAACGAGTTGGGCCGAACAGCGACATCGGAAAGCCGCTTCGGCAGCTAGCCACCAGCGAGACCATCAGCAGTGTTTGTTTCATACGGGATGATGCGAACGTGCTTCTCACTGGAATTAACTGCAGGGCGATAAAGACCTGGGACCTCAGGGAGTCGCCGAGTAATCAGTTAATGAATATGTATAATTCGCGTTGCGCGATTGGGATAACGCTGGACCTCGATCCGAATTACTTTGCTTCCTACTCCGAGGATAGTGCCGTTGCAGTATGGGATCGGAGGTTCATTCGCTACGCTGGTTCTGGGGAACCGGCGTTGAATTTTGTTCGCCCGACAGATGAATACGGGAGGTCTGGGGCGCAGATTACGTCCCTGCGGTACTCGTGTACTAAGCAGGGGACATTTGGGGTTCTTAGTTCTGGGGGGAGACTTAGAACCTATGATACCGCTAAGATATCTGATCGGGACCTACATCCCGTGTCTTCACTCGGACTCTACAGTGCACCGGCAACCGTCGCGAATGTCGTTGCGGAGCCAGATAAACGTGGCGGATGGGGCGACTCGGCTGCTAGTCTGTTAGGCGGGGGTATGAGAAATGGACCAGCTGTCCGGACGCAGAGTAGAAGAGCAGATGGACAAACGCTGTTTGTTACGAGAATCAATGATTTAGCCACTACGCGATCAAAGGCTGAGAAGAGGATCGTAAGCTTTGATTGGATGTCCGACCCACTGGGTGCTAGTCGAGGGGAAGTGCTCCGGGCGCTGTGTCTCAGGAGTGATGGCTCTATAGATGTCATCCTCTCCTCGGGGGTCGCTACGAGTCTTGCCTGGGGAAGTAGGAATGGGTTGTCCATTACTTCTGGGAAGGATTTGAAGATTCTGCCCTCGCCAGATAATTTTGACACAGACGCTGCTAAGCCCGATAGTAGAGGACAAGGCACAGAGCATGGCGAGGAGGCGAGCTCTATCGTCGGGAGTCCTGGCTCTAGGCTAGGTATGCATGAGAAACGACGCCTCGAAAGAAGTAATAGCGTTGTGCGACAAGAAGACTTCCTCCTCGATCCGGCCGAGATGCTGCGTAATGATATATGTGTCGTCATGAGGAGAAGAGTGGAACAAGGATACGAGATTGATGTCAGTAAATTGTCTCCGATGGCTTTTCTATTTTTATCTCTTTTTCTGTCTTTTCCTTATTTACTCCGCTGGGGTGAGAGATCGAGGGGGAACAAACTAATGGGATTCAGTGTGCAAAAAATGCAGGGTTGACAGAGGATGTTTACTTGAAGAATATGTGGATGTGGCTGCAGGGCGCTTGCGAGTCTGCCAGGGATAATGGCATGGTCAGCGGATTGCTAGACCTTAGTTATATGGGCGTGTTGGGGATATGGCAGGGAGGGTCAGGTATAATTGGCTGGACGTTTAAACCCGTTGAAATTGCTGATGAGGGGATAGGCAAGACCCAAGAATCAAGACTGACGGCTGCGAGGAGACCGTCGATGAATGATTGGACAGATACAGTTGCAGATATTAATAAGAGGTGTAAGAGGGAGAAGTTTAAGGGCGAGAGTCAGTATCCGGAGCAGAGAGTTCTAGCATTGGCCATATGTGGGTGGGACTTTTCGGCCAGCGAGCTGGATCAAGAAATCCAGAGGTATGTTCACCAGATATCACTCATCGGCTGACTAATCTGACAAAGCCAAGACTTGAGAAAGAAGGTCAATATGCCAAAGCTGCCGGCTGGGCCCTTTTCCATGGCGACATTGAACGTTCTATCAAGTCTCTATCCCAAGGCGGGCAGCAAATGAAACTAATGTCAACTGCTGTCGCCGGCTATCACTCGCATGCGCAATCCGCCCTCTCCAGCACCTCCGTAAACAACTCAAATAACACAAACGGCAACATCTGGAAAGATCTCTGTCGCGATATGGCTGTTGAGCTTGACGATCCCTACCTCCGCTCTATCTTCGCCTATGTCTCTAACGGTGACTGGAAAGACGTCCTCGACGACCTCGGGCTCCCCATCCGCGAGCGTCTCGGCATTGCCCTGCGCTGGCTCAAAGACTCCGAACTGACAAACTACCTCGCGGACCTAACCCTAAAACTAGTAGCAGACGGGGACCTCGACGGCATAGTCGTCACCGGCGTCACCGAGCAAGCAATAAACCTGTTACAAGTGTACATCAACCGCACCGGCGACGTCCAAACCGCAGCACTAGTCTCAGCCTTCACAGTGCCGAGGTACTTCTCAGACGACAGAGTCAGCAACTGGCACGACAGCTACAGACACCTCCTAAACTCCTTCCGCCTCTTCCACGCACGTGCAAAGTTCGACGTAGCCAGGAGCAAGTTATCTCGAAACCGTACTGGCGCAATGACAATCGACGCGGTGCAGCGACAAGTATACGTCCGCTGCGCGAATTGCGATCGTAGCGTTTCGCAGATTAGCACGACAACACATCACCATCCAAACCGCCACCATCCCCAGCACCACCGGTCTCCCCACCACCCACACGCACACCCTCAACACCAAGCTTCCTCGCGCGTCGGATCCCCCAGCGGGGCTGGCGCCGGTGGCGTCGGTGCTGGAAACATGCCACATACAGCCCCTGGCACATCCGCTACTAAAGCTACCGTATGCCCGCACTGCAAAAAGTCCCTACCCAGATGCGCCGTCTGTCTACTAAACCTCGGCACCGTCGCATACCGGAAGGTCACTGTCGGCGTGGGTACTTCCGCCGGAGCCGGCGAGGTAGTAGAGAGGGAGACGGATAGAGAAGGTGATTATGACCGTTGGTTTAATTTTTGCTTGGCGTGCGGGCATGGGATGCATGCTGGTCATGCTAAGGAGTGGTTTGGACTTAGGAGGGTGTGTCCGGTGCCTGGGTGTGGGTGTCAGTGTAAGATGTGATTTTTTTTTCCCTCTTTTCTTTTCTTTTATGTATTTCGGGTGGGTGGGTTTAATTATTGGAGAGGATGGACTTGGGGGGGTTATTTTCTTATCTTTTTTTTGATATTTGTTTTCAGCAAGGGGGCTTTTTTTGTCTTTTTTTTTTTTTGTTGTTTTGCTGGCTGGGTTGGCTGGGCTTGTATAGTATAGTATGTACCCTATCCTATCGGAAATCGTATTCTTACTAGTTTCTGCTGTGTCGTTCTCGTTAGTTTGCCGTACAAATCTCCCCAATGACGACGTGTAAGCCAGCTCTATAGTAAATACTCTACCACTAGTCATTCCAACTCTACAGACTAATTACCCTCATAGCTACAGCATCCCCCCCCCCCCTCTCTTCCCTCCGTCCTTCATTTCCCTCATCCCCTCTCCTATCACACTTTTTAGGCTTGAACTCTTCCGAGTGATAACTCATGACCTTAACAACCGTGCCGAACTATACCATCACCACACCCCACCAACACCCAATATCCACCCTATCCCCACAATAACCCTGCCCATCCCCACATACTTCATTACTCTCATAATACTCTATTAAACCCCAACTTCGAACCCAGCCAGTTTCGTACAGTCATGGTTAAATCTGAATAGTTTTGGGTTTGGCTGCATGCTGGAGTTTTGGCGTAGTAGGGGTAGATGTTTTGTTGCGAGAGTAGTTTGAGGTCTTTGGATATGGTATGGTATGGTATGGTAGGTGTTAGCATCTGGGGTGTGGCTTTTTTGTCCGGTTTTAGGGAGGTATCTGAGCAAAAAAAAGTACAAAAAAAACATGGGGGGGTGATTTGATGGAGGGAAGAGGTGGGATTTTTCTGGTGAGTTCGGTGGGTGTTAAAAAAAAAAGCTCTATGACCCTCTTTTTTATTTTTATTTTGCAAGTAACTTAGCGGTGTGTTAAAGGCATTTTGAAAGCTATGGATATTCTTCAAGATCCTTTCACGCATCCACGCTCTTCATTATTACTGCAAACAGATTTCGCTGAACTCCTGCTTTTTTTTTTTTTTTTTTTTTTTTTTTTTTTTTTTTTTCATTGATGTTTTTGGTGTTATTTCTTGCTTATTCGGCGGATTACAGGTGGTGATCGGGTGGTGATGGAGGTGAGGTGTTAAGGTAAGTTAGCGTGTGGGCTAGGCGGATAGTATCAGATTTTGTAAATCGGTGGATAAATGTCTACTTTGAGTACCGGGGTATTGTTGAAAGCACCTTTCGGGTATGAGTGCTTCCCCTCAGATAAGGTATTCCAAAAAAAAAAACCCCCCCAGCTGGTCATGATTCGGGAGGGGCTTAATTAACTTCTAGAGTAACTAGGACTAGATTGTGAGGAGAAAATTTAATATTACATTTAATAAAAGTTACTGGTGAGTACCAAACATTTCCTAAGGTGCAGGACAAAAACTATCTTTCTATAAGGAGCGTTTAGCATAGAGCTCAAGTTACCCTGTACAAGATCACCAGCTATCAAACTTATACATTGGTGATATAGTACAGCCATTTTGGGAACCGTAGGCTTTTCTGCTAGCCTACCACTCAAATCCACCAGCCATTCCAAGCCCCGCCCCATACCTCCTCTTAATTTCACCAATTCCAGGTTCGAAAGCAAGATCAAGGTATTCCATTCTTTTGCTCCTTACAATTTGCCTGATGGTAAAGCACCTCGCCAGCTCTGGCAAATTCGGAAGCACCAAATCCCTTGCCGACAAGCCGCACGCAGTCAACTTCTCTACATCGATCTCATTGTGACTCAGCAACAAATAAACAAGGTCTACCTCCAAAGCACCGGCTGCAAAATGCAATGCGGTTTTTCCATCCTTGTCAGTCAGGTTGACGTCTATCCTTTTGTCCTCCAGCAAGATCTCGAATGTGGACTTTTCCGCCTGAAGGACGGCGAGATGCAGGATGGATTCACTCCCGAGATGAATATCGATCTTGGGGTGAGCCAGCAACAGGCGTACGGCCTGTTTGTTATGAAGTCTAATGCCCATGCACAACGGCGTCTCTCCTCCGATGGTCAGAATATTAACATCAATCCTTTCATCCTTGAGTAAAATTTTAAGGATTGAGGAATCCTTTCGAGCCACCGCTCCATGCAGTGGTGCCCATCCCGTTCTCACAGGAACTCTCAAGCCCAATATTCTGTCCGAGAGAAAAGTGCCTATGAGGGAGATATTATTGTCATATCTCATGATTTCTGAAACAACCGTCTGCGGGAGGTTGTCCACCCTGTTAACTGCTATTCTAGGACATGCCAATAGCAACCGCACTATATTATCGTACCCGTTCCAGACGGCTAGATGTAAAGCCGTGAAATCGGGGAATAGCCAATGACAATTCACGTCCACCCTGGCATCACCTAACATTGCCCTTACCGCACCGCAGAATCTGCCCGCCGTTGCGCATATAAGTGGTGTGCGCTCTCGCGTGTCGAGGGTGTTGGGGTCGATACCACAGGTTAAGAGCGTTCTCACCCCCTCTTCGCTCAGCTTACACACAGCAATGTTCAGAAGTATTGGGCCAATCTTGATGACACCTAGGATCCCACTTTCTAGCAATACCCTGACGGTAGGGTGGTTCTGGAGCTCAGCGGCATGATAGAGCGCTCTCTTGCAGTATTTTTCGCTGCGCCGTGTCATTATCTCGCTATGAAGCGCCGGCGTTAAGAGGCTTGTGAGCTGGCGGCATGCCTGAAGAACCGAGGCTATATCCCGTATTCTCAGGACGGGTGAGGTGCATATTTCCAAGAGTAATTCGTTGGGAAGGGCGAGGAAGGCCATGCTAGACCGGCCTACGGGGGAGCGAGGTGGAGGCCCTGGGTGGTGGGAGGAACTTGGAGATAAAGTCGGGGTTGGCTATAAGCTACGACCTTGCTGGTCACTAAAGTGACAAAACGGCATTTGTATACATAACTCCTACTGTATACCGTCAAATTTTATCTTTTTTCCATTTTCCATTTTTTGCCTGTGTCTGAATGTCACGCAATAATGGTCGTGTTAACAAACGTCGTTCGATTACGAGGACCTCTCCGTGTGCTTTCACAGCTCCTGACGCCAGACTTGGAAGCCGGGACCCAATGCTCTGATCAGGATTATCGTACGTCATATATCGTATTTTTTTGGCATGTCTTCTGGTAGGTTGGTATTTGTAAATTGGTGGAAAAACGCCTGCTGTGAGTGCTGGGCCTGGAGCGCATCTTTTGAGTGTGGTTTCTCTTGTTCTGGCTGTGGGTATGAATATGTGTGCCTTCTCCTAATTCATTTCCTAATTTAATAGGAAGCCTTTGTTGTGATTAGTAACATTTTTTTGGAACTTAGTATTGAAGTATTTACATTCTTAATGGCCTCGGACTAGTTTTATTTCCCCTTAAGCCTTCTTTGAGGGGAATGGGAAGCTCAAGTGCCTCCGGATGCTTGGGCCCTGTATGCAGTAGGGTGGCTGTGAGTGATGTTTGGGTAATTATTTCAAAGCTACAAGGCTGCTAAGTGCTCGATAAAGAAATTGTAAAACAAACTGTTTCTCTTGAGCGTGCAATCTACGGACCGCCAGGGGTCCTGGACAGACTATTCAAATATGTCATCTCACCACGATCTAAGAGGGGCTTAAACAACTTCTAGAGAACAAGGGCTGTGATGGAGAAAGATTTGCAATAAAATTAATAAAGAGTCATTGATGGTTACTGGACATTGCCTAAAAAGTGCAGGACAAAAACTACCTTTCCATGGAGGGTTCAACGGCACCTGATCAGCACAGCCCCAACCACCCCATACAAGATCACCAACTATCAAACTTATACATCGGCGGTAACTTATAGACAACCATTTTGGGAACCGTATAAGGCTTTTCTGCTAGCCTGCCACTCAAATCCACCACCAGCCATTCCAAGCTTTGCTTTATACCTCCTCTTACTTTCACAAATTCCAGGTTCGAAAGCAAGATCAAGGTATTCCATTCTTTTGCTCCTTACAATTTGCCTGATGGTAAAGCACCTCGCCAGCTCTGGCAAATTCGGAAGCACCAAATCCCTTGCCGACAAGCCGCACGCAGTCAACTTCTCTACATCGATCTCATTGTGACTCAGCAACAAATAAACAAGGTCTACCTCCAAAGCACCGGCTGCAAAATGCAATGCGGTTTTTCCATCCTTGTCAGTCAGGTTGACGTCTATCCTTTTGTCCTCCAGCAAGATCTCGAATGTGGACTTTTCCGCCTGAAGGACGGCGAGATGCAGGATGGATTCACTCCCGAGATGAATATCGATCTTGGGGTGAGCCAGCAACAGGCGTACGGCCTGTTTGTTATGAAGTCTAATGCCCATGCACAACGGCGTCTCTCCTCCGATGGTCAGAATATTAACATCAATCCTTTCATCCTTGAGTAAAATTTTAAGGATTGAGGAATCCTTTCGAGCCACCGCTCCATGCAGTGGTGCCCATCCCGTTCTCACAGGAACTCTCAAGCCCAATATTCTGTCCGAGAGAAAAGTGCCTATGAGGGAGATATTATTGTCATATCTCATGATTTCTGAAACAACCGTCTGCGGGAGGTTGTCCACCCTGTTAACTGCTATTCTAGGACATGCCAATAGCAACCGCACTATATTATCGTACCCGTTCCAGACGGCTAAATGCAAGGCTGTGAAATCGGGGAATAGCCAGTGACAATTCACGTCCACCCTAGTATCACCTAACATTGCCCTCACCGCACCGCAGAATCTGCCCGCCGTTGCGCATATAAGTGGTGTGCGCTCTCGCGTGTCGAGGGTGTTGGGGTCGATACCACAGGTTAAGAGCGTTCTCACCCCCTCTTCGCTCAGCTTACACACAGCAATGTTCAGAAGTATTGGGCCAATCTCGATGATATCCAGGATTCCACATTCTAGCAGTGCCCTGACGGTAAGGTGGTTCCGGTTCTCGGCGGCATGATAGAGCGCTCTCTTGCAGTATTTGTCACTGCGCCGTGTCAATATCTGCTTATAAAGAGCCGTCGTTAAGAGGCTTGTGAGCTGGCGGCATGTTTGAAGGACCGAGGCTATATCCGGTATTTCAAGAATGGGTGAGATGCATATTTCAAGAAGTAATTCGTTGGGAAGGGCGAGGAAAGCCATGCTAGACCGGTCTACGGGGAACGAGGTAGTGCCCCTGGGTGGTGGGAGATAAAGTTGAGTTAGGCTATTAGCTAGCATCTTGCGGGTCACTAAAGTGACAAAACGGCATTTGTATACATTACTCCTACCGTATATCGTCAAATCTTATCTCTTTTATTTTCCATTTTTTTACCTGTATCTGGATATTACGCGATAGTGGTCGTGTTAACAAACGTCGTTCGATTACGAGGACCTCTCCGTGTGCTTTCACAGCTCGTGACACCAGGCTTTAGAGCCCGACCTCAACACCCTGATCAGGATTATCATAACTCGTAAGCAAGGTAGTACTCCTCTGTTAGACACCTATTAATGCACAGTGCCTGATTGGCGTAGCTCCTCCTTTTGTATTCCTTAACCCATTCTAAATTCTGTCTTTATCACCGCCAGGCCTCGTGGTAGAATCCGACTCAGTACAGATGCCCGCGATCAGCAGGCTAGAAGAAGCAAAAGACAAGAATTGAGATTAGAATGAATTATTTTTTCCTCCTCTGATTTTATGATAACAGCTACAATTTCTGAATGCTGTTCAGACTCTCAATCAGTATGTGCCCAAACGAACCCGCCTGTGAAGGTGACTGTAATTTATCATTAAACCGCCATTTCATCTTTGATAATCCTCTTGTAAAATAACCGTGTTTTTCGAGAAGGTATCAGGAAATCAGGGCTAATATTGATGAATTCATTTCTCGGAGATAATTATATCTTTATTGCTGGTTTCCAACCACTGTGATTCCCTAGCCCTCCAACTGGCACGAGAAGAGCGAATGATGACCACGCTTATCACTACTCGTATATCTGACAATCTTTGGCCGTCTAGATCAGTATTGATGTTCTTTCACTTCGTTTTTTGTAACAAGAGAAATGGACAGGCCAATTTATAGTCCCGGAGTGTCAAGCCATTGTGTGGTACAGTAGTGTGGCTACGAGTGATACGATGGGTGATTGCTCTATAGCTACCGCCAACGCCTGACAAAGAAGTAGTAAAACAAAAAGCTCTATTACACTAGTGAGAAACCTAACTACTGTAGGCAGAAACATTGTGTAATAAATCAACCCCTTCTGAATTTTTAACAATAATATGAGATCTTGGTTATCGGATAAGATAATTTCGCCAAACTTTTACTGCTTCCATACTGTGTGAATTAACGCAACCCTACTTCCCCCGGGACCTGCCACGGTTTCCAAAAGTGATATACCCACCCCTTAGTTCGTTCAAAGAATCCAATAGTGTGCAATTCTAGTAAAAAGATCAATTAGCTAAAGCAGAAGAAACCGGATGATAATTTAAGATGCCTCTTGGAGATGCACAAGTTTATAGGGGAATCTAGCTGCAATTACTTGTCCACAAGTTCCCGCTCAGAGAGCTTGGAATATAGACTATGTTAGATATTGAAACTTAGATCGCGGGAAAAAATATTATTAGTACGGTAAACAGGAAATCAATCGCATAACCACAATCTAACTACCGAAAAACACAATGATACATATAATATCAAGTCCAGCCTATCGAATACCTTCTTTGGTATCCTACCCGTTTCTTACTCAACCCAAAAACATTATCAATGAACAAAGAAAAACATATATCCAAGTGTCTTCCCAACATCTCCACACTTGTTCACACTTCTCTCCACACTTCCACACTTGTCCGCACTTCTCTCCACACTTCCGCACTTGTCCGGAACCTTCAACAATGCCAGACAACAATCCTCAAACTTCCTTAATCATCACCAGTGATCCACCATCTTCCAACAACCTCCGGCAACTTACTAACAAGTTCCACCTCTTGTGAAGTAGCCTCCGGAATGTTCCAACACTAGATACAGTACCTTGCGGAATACCTGACCAATTTATGGTAGAGTGTAGGAACCATCTAAGACTCCAGGAATCGGTCTCTATTAGATATGGCCCTAAGGTAGGGAATACTGTGCAGGTGTGCGTCCAATGAGGGGTTCCCAAGGTTTGGATGATACTGAAGGAACAAGATTGTATTATCAGGAAAATCTGTAGGCCTAGGGCCTCGTTATTTATGTGCTGTTTGCAATCAGGTGGAAACTGGTGGGCACTAATGAACGAACCCCAGGAAATGGGTAAGGCTTCTGTTGCTCATTATTCTGATCATAGTTCTACCTATTAAATATTATTAGAAATGGGATTACAGGTACCCGTAAGGAAGACCCGAATACGGCGCAGTAGGATATGCAGCACCCATTGCCCAAAGCCCGTTCCCACCCATATTATTATGATCAATCTTCTGGTGTTTGTGAAGTACCGGTGTCTATTGCCATAATCAGTACATTTCAACATTGATAAAAATGAATTTCAAATATCAAATCAATTCAGCGATCAGCCCACATCAATCCTGTTGAATAATTAAGCTCCCCGAGATTTCTATTTATCGCCACGGCCCAGCACTCGCAAGAAGTGTGGTCATTGTACCGTATCCTTTCGCAAAAGTCGGATTCGTGCCAAGGAGGGTCTGTCCAATCGCTTTTCGACTTTTGCTTAAAGTGTGGCGATTTGGGGGTCTTCGTGCTCTCTCGTTGGCTCGGTTGCCCTTAGCTCCAATCCGACTTTTACGAAAGGATACGGTACTGTATACAAGCACCGGTATAGATCTTTTCCAAATAAACTTGATGTGCCATACATCCCCGTTCGCAAAGCCTTCGTGGAAAGAGAGGTACTGTACTGTGGCAGGGTCTTGGCTGTAACAAAAGTACCACAACAAGGCATTGCCGGATAAAGATAGTCCAAATTACTTGGGGTGAGATCAAATGTCCGTAAACGATAACCACAAACAGCCAACCCTACACCCTAACAACGTCTCTAAAGACTGTAAAAACAAGAGAAAAGAGGGTTTCCGGGGGGTTATGAGAGCTGAATAAAACCGATAGATAGATTGTACACTTTTTTATTTGACGTTGAGCATGTTGCTGCCAGTACGTGTTTGGTTGCAGTTTACGGACATTTAATCTCACCCCAAGTATGCGGGGTAACGAACTTACCCATCAATTTTAACAATGGTGTCTCCACATACTCAAGCTTATAGTTCACGATATGAACGAAACCATGATACCGCTTTGATGTCAGATCTAGGAATGAGCTATGAGCACATAGCTTGTAAGTGTGGTCTTCCACCATCAACAATTCGAAGTGTTGTCAAGAGATACCGAACTCGAGGCCGCATACATGATGCACCACAATTAGGATGACCTTCCAAGAGGTTATATTAAATGGTATCTTCAAAATATACTAGCACTTGGGGTTTCTCGTATAGTAGACCTCCAGCAAGTTACTAGCAATGAGGGTGTTATTGTAAAATATAAAATCCAGTCATTCCATACCCGGCAATCTCTTGTATTGCTGCTTTCGTTACCGCCAAGACCCTGCCACAGTACTGTACCTGTACTGTACCTCTCTTTCCGCGAAGACTTTGCGAACGGGGTGTACCGGTACCGGTACTTTACCGTACTCAAATCGGTACAACACTAAAGTACGGTACGGTAGTGATCCGGGCGTGGTTAGAGAGTCTAACCAGTTCAGGCTGTTTTGAATTTTTGTGTTTCGCAATGTTTTGTTATGTAAGCATCGCCACTCACTACCACGTTTAAGTTAACCCTTTCTCCTCAACACAACCTGCTGTCCTTCTCTCTTACACACCCTCTGCCCTTCATCTACAACATCAAATTTCAACTACAGTGCGTGATTTAACAAACAGGCTTCTCATCATGTCTTATCGTGGGAGCAGTGGAGGAATTACCGGAACGAATAATGTTCCTCTTGGAAACCGCAGAAGATTTGGAGGCGAAGGAAGTACCGGAAGTAATGACTCACCATCACCAGCATCTGGAGGCCCATCTTCGCGGGATGAACAAGGAGGAAATGGCCTCGTCGATCTTAAGCGTGGAAGATCTCCTGTTCGTTGTAAGTTTTTCTCATTTTGCTCTCCGATTCTCGTCGGTTTCTCTGTGAACGCGACTCTAAACCTGGAAACCGTGTGTAGCCGATCCGGATGGACCAAAAAAGAGAAAAAAGAAGAATCGCTGGGGCGATCAAACAGATAACAAAGCAGCCGGTTTAATGGGTCTTCCGACCGCTATTTTTGCTACAATGACAAGTGAGCAGTTGGAGGCCTACGCCCTTCATCTACGTATTGAGGAAATCTCGCAGAAGCTCAGGATTAACGATGTTGTTCCGGCTGATGGTGACCGGTAAGTGATTTCTATTTACCTACCAGTCTTTAGTGGTTCTAACTGGGCATTAGTTCGCCATCTCCACCGCCCCAATATGACAACTTTGGTCGTCGTGTCAATACCCGGGAATACCGTTACCGCAAGCGCCTGGAAGATGAGCGTCATAAACTAATCGACAAGGCAATGAAAGCCATTCCCAACTATCACCCTCCGAGTGATTATAGGAGACCCACAAAGACACAAGAGAAAATTTATGTACCAGTAAATGATTATCCAGAGATTAACTTTAGTATACTAACTCCCCTCCTAACATTTCTGCTATCCCATAACCATTCCACAAATGAGCTTGGTGACCTTTTAACCACAAAGTCATCGCCAGCTTCATTTCCTGCTGCATATGAAAAAATATATACTTTAACAGTCCTTACGCCCGCATAACTTGACAGGGAATCACATCGCTAACCTCTAGGGATTTTCTTCTGTTACTAATAGTTGGACTCTTAATTGGACCTCGTGGCAACACCCTCAAAAAAATGGAGACTGAATCTGGTGCCAAGATCGCCATTCGTGGGAAAGGATCTGTAAAGGAAGGAAAAGGCCGTTCCGATGCTGCCCACACCTCTAACCAAGAAGAAGATCTCCACTGCCTTATCATGGCAGACACTGAAGAGAAGGTTAACAAAGCCAAGAAACTTATCAATACCATCATTGAAACTGTATATTATCCCTTGATTTCCCACTTGTTTTATTTCTGTGCGATAAACCCTTAACATTCTTCATATCAGGCTGCGTCGATTCCCGAGGGTCAAAATGAGCTCAAGCGTAATCAGCTTCGTGAGCTCGCTGCTCTTAACGGAACTCTGCGTGATGATGAGAATCAAGCCTGTCAGAACTGTAAGTTATTCCCTTTCCAAATATTCGCAGCTTGGTGGTCTGAGACTTTGGATAGGCGGTCAAATTGGTCATCGTAAATATGATTGTCCCGAGCAACGCAACTTTACCGCCAACATTATTTGTAGGGTTTGTGGCAATGCAGGGCATATGGCCAGGGATTGCCCCGATCGCCAAAGAGGCCAGGATTGGCGCAACAACGACAGAGGCGGCCGTGGTGGTTCTGCTGGTGCTTTTGGTAGACCTGGGGCTGCTGGTCTAGGACAGGGAGATGCCGTGGACAGAGAATACGAAGTAGGTAATCATTCATTAGACCTGTCGGGCTAGTTGTACTAACAAATCGTTTTTAGCAACTCATGCAAGAGCTTTCTGGGGGTGCCGCCCCTGCTATTGGCGGTGCTGCTCCGCAAGGCCGTATCGAAGCTGGTCCAGGTGGTCCGGACGGTGGCTACGGTGGTCGTGACAGTTATGGAGGAGGGGCATATGGTCGCGACAATCAAAATGACCAGGAGCTTGGCCCCGACGGTCGTGCCCTGAAGCCTTGGCAGCGTGGACCTACCGGAGGTCCTGCCCCATGGCAGATGGGTGGACGCGGACGTGGTGGAGCTCCCGGAGACAGCCATACCCCTCCAACAAATGCCCCAACTGGACCAAGTGGTGCACCTTGGCAATCTCAGTCCCATGGACCGCCCACTGGACCAGCATCCTCCGCCCCGCCTCCATGGGCTGGACCGCACGGTATCCCACCACCTCCACCTTCTGCGAGCACCGCCCCTCCACCATGGGCTTCTGGTGCTCCTGGGGCTGCTCCAGGTATGAGTTATGGTGCTTCTCCCTATGGTGCTCCTGTAAGTTATTCCCCTTATTCATGCCATCAATTCATGCATATACTCACGTCTTCTTAGCCCGGAGGTTACGGCGCCCCTCCACCGCCTCCACCTTCATTCGGTATTCCACCGCCTCCACCGCCTCCTGGGAACCCGCCTCCTCCACCACCATCCTCCCTAGCCCCGCCACCCCCACCGCCTCCGCCCCCACCATCCTCCAACGAACCTCCCCCACCTCCTCCTCCTTCACACTACCGTTAGGACCATTTAACATGGCTATTTTGAGACAGTATGAAAGGGTAGGATTAAGGGAAGTCCGTTGTTGCAGCCAAAATGCCATCAAACTTGTAATAACGCCGGGATTTTTCTCGATTTCTTTTGTAACACTAAGGGAAGAGGGGACTGGGGGTGATGGGATTGCGGGTAATTTCAAACAACTGGCTAACTTATTGACCGTTTTCCTATTCTGTTTCCTACTAAAATTGACAATTGAATTTCTGTAATGATATCCGTCTCTCTATTAGCTCAAAGACCTCAAACGGATGGATGGAGGGAATATACTCAGTAGCTGTAGCGTGACATCGCGCTGTATCTGTAACATCTTGCGGCAACTTGGCGTTCGGTCATGTCCCATCTAATATCGTAGCTATGCCCTCATGAAGCCACTCATTCAGTAAGGAAGTTCAGCAAGAATGAGGGATGCCATAAGTCATATATGAAAGTCGGACAAACGCAAGAAACACGGACGACATTTTTAATTTGCACTAATCTGCATAAAGAAAGCATGCGAATCTCAGAGACATAATCCAAGATGCTGCGCGATTCCGTGTGTAGGTTCTGGACAATTCCAGGCTTAGCTGGTCTCCCTTCTTTCCGTGTGATATTATCGCGAGATTCACTCTGCCTGGCTGCCCCGAGAAGGCGTCTCCTTCACTGCCGGTCACCCGCATCATCACTTGTGTCCTTCCATGAGTCTTATATCCGTAAAGGTGGCTATCATAGCTATATCCCGTATCATTGATCTCAGGTATGGTACAACGATAGATCAAAACGTTTCGTTCGACACCAGTTCCTACACTAAATTTAGGGAAAAGTGGACATTTCCAAAATGATAATCCTCAACGCTGCCCAATTGAAAACACTTGCAATTTTGCTATCAGCTAGAAAGCCACTTCCCACTCAATCTAGCTAGAAGTAGAAACACAAAGAATTAAAACTGAGTTCATACTCTCCCGATTGTCTCAACTGGTGTGAGAGTGACTTGGGCTTTTGAATGGGGCTCCATACAAAAAGGTACATGGCAATGAATACCTCCCATTTAACTGACATTTTCTCCTTTACTTTATTATTTTTAAGAATTATGTAATGTTTCCCATGTTGTCTGTGGGTTTACCGATCCACTATTGAATTTTGGTAGATCCTCATAGGCGTGGTTGTTCTCAGAGTGGGTTTTGAAAATGTATACTTTTGATATAAAAAGGCTATCAGACGAAACATTTTGATCTGGCATTTTTACTAATTGGAAGACGGGGATAGTGAAGCCGGGGGGTCAGTTTTACTGTTTTACAGGGTGAATATAAGATAGACAATGTTAACCTTTCGGCCAGGCTAACATCAGAATTTGGCCCTGAGTCTGGTAGTATTATAGAATTAACGCCTTGTTTGCAGTGAAGAGAAGGACTGTCTCCGAAGGGTTTGATTGAACGAGGGGGATCGGTCGGTTTTGTTAGTGGCAGAAATATCTCTAAAGACAAAGATCACTCCTGTATAATATATATCTCTAGTGTTTATAATTTTACGCTATTTAAGTAAGGTTGTTCGGAAGATTTTTACCTCCGAAAAGTTATGATGAAATGGCTACTGATTAGTATCTGCTATTTCTTTCGTAACAAGTTGAGTATTGGCCTCCCGGCCTTGCAACTAACTTTAGATCCTAAACCTCTGAGCAAGTGCATCGTTTACGCTGTGAAATCAGGTGTTTAGTGAGACCTGATGATCAATTTTGGTTTTTCTTTTTATGCTTTTAGATTTTGCATTTGTTGATGTGGTGCATTGGGATAATTCCCTTGGCGTGGCTGATTGGACAGGACAGTGCATCAGGAGACTTATCATAATTGGGGCACTGCAGCTCTGTGTCACTTCGCAAGGCTACACTGAAGGCTCTTGTCTAGTGCCCCTCCTTTTCCCAGTTCCTAAAAGTGTGATTTAACATTCACAATACCCAAGCAGCAACCTTTCTAAGTGAAAGTTTACACCCTATACTCTACTTTATCAAGCAATATGGACCAGTCTTCGATATCCCCACTTCCGGACGTTCGAGTTATAGGGAACACCAATAGTTTCAATGTTATCAACAAAATTGAGCTGGCTGATGCGAAGCCCCAAATCCTCACATGGTTGTCTCCATTAGAGCCTCGGCAACGACACCAGGATATCCGCACACGACGGCTGGAGGGAGTGGGGAAATGGGTACTTCAAACAAACGAGTTTCAGAGATGGGTTAATAGCAAAGACGGATCGGTCAACCAATCATTATTTGGTTATGGTGACCCAGGTGTGGGAAAGACGTACCTTAGGTAATATATAATTTGACCACCTTGAAGCTGTCGCTACAGTATTAGACGCTAAATCCTGGTAATCTCAGTTCTCTGGTGATCGACTACTTATGCGACGAGGTTGCTGGAGAAAGCGACATTGTGCTTTGCTTTTACTGTGAATTTCTTGGGAAAAAGGAGCAATCTACGGCCAATATTCTAGGTTCCCTGCTCAAGCAGATCATAAGCAGAGTGGCAGACATCCCTGAAGACATAAACGAAGCATTCCAAAAAGCAAGCCAACAGATTGGCGGTCGAGGTGTTCTACTTCCCGATGTCATAAAGATGCTGCAGAAGGCCCTAGCACCATTCAAACGTCCATTTATATGCATTGATGCATTAGACGAGTCTCCTCCTTCGAATAGACGAGAGCTTCTAGAGTCCTTGCGACAAATTATCCAAACTTGCCCAGGCACTCGGCTATTCCTCACGGGGAGGTCGCATATCCGGGATGAGGTTAAGCAATATCTATCTACAAATGTGGCAACGATTTGTATAAAACCTACCCAAGAGGATATCGTGAGATACCTGCTTGCAAGGTTGGAAAAGGACACACAGACTGATGCGATGAGCGAGAGCCTTAAGGCGGATATTTTACGGTTGATACCGCAAACACTATCAGAAATGTGCGCATGAGTAGTCAGTTCGTGGATTAGCTAGAGGCCCTTCGCTGACAATGTTACTAAGATTTTTACTGGTCTCTCTAAACGTTGACGGAATCCTAGCGCAGTCGACTGTCCATAGAAGAAGAGAGAGGCTCAACCAGATTACCAATGGCCCAGGGCTGTCAGGCACATATAGTGCAACCCTAGAGCGAATTATGGAGCAAGATGGAGACAAGCCCAAACTCGGAATAGAGGCTCTCATGTGGATATCCTGTTCTGGGCGGCATTTGAAGGCTGAAGAGTTATGCCATGCGCTAGCGGTGGAAATTGGGTCCACGGATATTGTAACCGACAATATTCCATCAATACGGACCCTACTTAGCTGTACCTTAGGACTTGTAACTCTCGATGAGGGAACTTCAACTGTTCGCCTGATACATTCTACTCTCCAAGAATATCTCTGCAACCATCCTTCCCTTTTCGAGAAAGCCCACTCAAGGATCGCAGAGACTTGTTTAGCTTATCTAAGCTTCCAGTGCATTAAAGATATCCCGCTCTCCTGTAGCAGTGTCCCATCAACAACCCCCTTCCTCGGATACGCTTTTGCACACTGGGGGTTTCATTGCAGAAAGGAGATGACGGACGGCGTGAAAGCCCGTGCGCTTAAGCTTCTTGGTGACTACGAGCACCACATATCCGCAAAACTGCTTCTAACCTACATGGCATCTTTTTCTGAAAACATGGGATTAGAAGAGCCTCCGAATGGTTTCACCGGACTACATGGTGCTGCGTTGTTGGGTCTGGAGGAACTTGTAGTTGATTTAATAGCAATGAAAGGGTTGGATGTGAACGAAAGAGATATCACTGGTACTACGCCAATTTTGTGGGCTGTAAGATGTGGCCGGCTGGGAGTGATAAAGTTGCTGTTGGATTTGAAGGAGGTAAATCTTGAGGTGAAAGATGCGTTTGGCCGGGACCCCGTGCTATGGGCTGCCGTCATGGGGCATGAGAATATGTTAAAGCTACTTCTCGAACGGCCAGACGTCGATCCTGATATTGTCGATAATGGTGGTAGAACACCACTGGCGCTGGCTGCCATGATGGGACATGAGGGGATTGCGAAACTACTTCTTGGACGGCCAGACGTCAATCCTGATACCACTGATAATGATGGTTGGGGACCACTGTCGTATGCCGCCGCAGTGGGAAATGAGGGGGTTGTAAAACTGTTTCTTGAACGTCCAGACGTCAATCCCAATAATGCTGATAATCATGGTCGAACACCACTGTCGCATGCTGCCGCGTTAGGACGTGAGGGGGTTGTACAACTGTTTCTTGAACATGGAGGCATCATTCTCAATGCCGCTGATAATGATGGTCGAACACCACTGGCGTATGCTGCCGCGTTAGGACGTGAGGGGGTTGTACAACTGTTTCTTGAACATGAAGACGTTATTCTCAATACCGCTGATAATTTTGGTCGGACACCACTCTTATGTGCAACCTTGATGGAACGTGAGGGGGTTGTGAGACTGCTTCTTGAACGGCCAGACGTCAATCCCGATACCACTGATAATGATGGTTGCAGACCACTGTCGTATGCCGCCGCGGCGGGACATGAGGGGGTTGTAAAACTGTTTCTTGAACGGCCAGACGTCAATCTCAATACTGCTGATGTTGATGGTCGAACACCACTGGTGCACGCTGCCGTGGCGGGACATGAGGGGGTTGTACAACTGTTTCTTGAACATGGAGGCATCATTCTCAATGCCGCTGGTAATGATGGTTGAACACCACTGGCGCATGCTGCCGTGGCGGGACACGGGGGGGTTGTGAGACTACTTCTTGAACGGCTAAACATCAATCCCAACACTGCTCCTAATCATCGCCCGACACCACTACCGCGTGCAACCGTGATCGACTGAGGAAGTTGCGAGGCCACCGCCTACATCATTAGGCTATATTTCGATGTGGATGGAAAGATTCTAGCAATTCTTTTATTCTTAAAAGCAAAAGAAAAACTCCCAGAGCAGCCACCACGTTCGAGTGATTGTCCACGAACGGAATCACTATATTCTCTCTAAATATCGGAAGCCTAATCAAAACACCACTACCGCGAAATAACTACCGTCTCGTTCTTTCATCACCACGAAAACATCTCTTTTGTCTTTGATTTGCGTTATTATCCGCTTGCTCGACCTTGTCCCGTCTCACACTTCTTACTATTCACAGCTACACGCCTTACCACCCGATAATGCGTCATACCCCATGTCTTCTTCATTATCTTCTCAATACCGAGCCTGCAGTCTACCACCACCTGTCGACTTAACTCCCATCTGCGTACCCCGGGTGTCCTGCCCGAAAACAGGAGAATCCCCCTCACTACCTCACGAGACTCTACTCCAGATTCAGAACTCTTTGGGATGTGTCTCATCGGAACGGCAAAGAAACTTATCTGATGTATTATTTATTTATTTTCTTTCTCTCACTCTGGTTCTTTTTTTACTCTTTTTTTCCGCCCCACGTTTCTCATTAATGGATGTGGCAGCTTTGGTTTCCCCTAGTAGTGTCCTCTCATCATGGCATATCATACTCCGCAAAATGCAGGAGTAGAGGGGATCAAGCTGGAAGAAGACGTCAGGACAGAGCGAGAAAACTTTATTGGATCTACCCATGGAACTGGTTGAAGCACGCTGGTATGGGGCATGCTTAAGTCTTACTTTCTTCCTTTCATCACACCTACATACCGTTCAGAACGCTGCTTGATATCTCGTCTCCTTTCCCAGTATTTTCTGGCATCTTCCAAGTATTTCTTTTCTTTCCTATTTTCTTTATCCTCCAGGTTCTGCAACTTTTATTTTCAAGGGTTTTAAACGTCCAGATCCACAATGCATGCTCTCATTTTCACTACTTCAATTTTTAAATCCCGTGCGAGATTTCTTCGATTCTTATATACGTACTACTGTGGGGGTATTTCATTTCGTGATAATTCAGGTTACAGTTCCTTAGTACAATATCTATGAACGCGAGGGAATCAGTGGTGAGGACGTTTTGACTGAAGCTTGTTGCTAATTAATTATGGGCCTACTGATCGTACAGTGCCCACTACCACCGCTCTGGAAAACTAAGACGAGTGACAAATAATATTGTCGCTCAACTATTTAACTAGTCACTTGGTAAGAACAGCTACCATGACTCCAGCTAACGAAACAATACTATACAAATCCTCCTCCTCCTCCTTCCATTTCCTAATTCCACGACCCCCCAACTCCATCTACATTCCCACACCTTCCCCTCAAACCTGCCCCTGCCCCTGCCCCTACCTGCCCTCCTGCATCCATCACCACCACCGGACATCCCATGCCTTAACCAACCCGGTAAACCACTACCACTACCACTACCACCGCCACAGACACGAAGAACCTCATTGTCCCCTTTCACTCCCGGATAAGGCTGGAGATCCCTGAGCTACTGGGCCTAAATTTAACTGTTCCAGGCTACCGTAGACACATCCTTAAGGCTGGTAGCATGACCTAATTTTTTTTCTTCACTTTTTAAGACGCATAAAGATATAATTTCATGTCTTACTATCTTACATTATGTGGTATTCGTACTAACTTAGGGGTGAATTATTTACGGTAATGGGGGGTCTGAAAGGGATAACTTGGTAGAGGATGGGAATGAATAAAAGGATTTAGTGGGGGGGAGAAAGGCAGGAAGGAAGAAGTTGTTTCAGCTTTTGTCAAGGTTTCTTTAGGAGTCCCAGGTTGGCGATTCCCCAAAACTGTTGTGGTTGGGGGTGTTAGTATTCATGAGAAAGGTGGAAGAAGGGGGGGATTACCTGTTCGGCACCAAGCGGATCAATATGATCCTGTTTAGACTTCCACCGCTCGTCCACGGCCGTCAAGTAAATAGTACTTCGACTCCCACCCACCGCTTCAACGATTGCCTTGAGAGCCGTGTCCTGGTCCGGCTGCGTTGCCTTTCGCTTATCCGTGATTTTAGGATTCGGGAGCGCGTCGTGGGGCCAACCGATTTCTAACGACCATGATCATCATCGGCAATCACTCTCACATAACAATAACTAACAAACCGAAGAAGAAGAAAAAACAACTCACCAGTAATCCTAATCGGCTTCTGACATCCACCGTCAAACACCTTCCTCAACTCCTTCACCACAACATCTATCAAAAACTTCCCCGCATCCTTCGACGCCTGATCCGGATTGAACCAGGGATGGACATTCACCGCCATGTAGTCACTCGCCTTGCACAGCTCCGGATAATCCTTAACAACAACCCAACTATCGATAATAACAACCGGAATCTCCGTGTGCTTAAAGCCCACCAAATCACTCCTCACTCTAGCAGCGTACGCCGCCAATTCCCCCACGCGCTTACCCCTACCAGCCTTATCCCCCTCCGGGATAGCGAGGACAACCTCATTACCGACAGAGATGGAGTCGACCATGGCAAAGTTATCCCCGAGCGCGGCCCAGAGCTCCTTAAGCTCTACGTTTGCGTTGTCCCCCTTCACGCCGAGCATGATCTTCATTTCGAGTTTCAGCTCCTTGATGGCTTGAATGTACCTTTGTATTTGCTGGCAGCTGGTGCCGTAGGATCGCACCATGCTGAAATCTTTGACACGCTCTAGGTCCTTTTTCAGCTCGGGCACGCTCTTGCAGCCGTCGTTGTTGATTTCCTTGTCGCGGTATGGGGTCACTACTATTCCGGGGAATTTCTTGTCCTTGTTTGGGGGTTCGACTGCTTCGGCTTTGAACCAGTCTGGAAGCGGAGGGGTGTTGTTAGTCAAGAGTTTAAGCAATGAATATTTAGAAGGGATGAGAGGGTATACCGATTGGGTTGTTTGGTAGTTGTTTGAGGACCGCTGGTCCTGTCGCTGCGGGTGGAGGTGGAGGTGGAGGCTGGGAAGTTGGTTTGGGGGGCTGGCTTGTAGCTGGAGGAGGAGGTGGAGGAGGTGGAGGAGGGGGTGTAGTCGATGGTTTCGGAGGCGGGTTACTGGATGGCGGCGGTGGAGGAGGTGGAGACGTTGGAGTTTGTGCCGGTGGCTTATTCTCCGGCGCCTTTGTCTCTGGTGGTTTATTCTCTGGCGCTTTAGTTTCTGGCGCCTTATTCTCTGGCTTTTTACTCTCCGGCGGCTTATCCCCCTGCGGTTTCTTCTCCTCAACCGGCCTCCCAGTTGGACTCGCCGGATTCACCATAGCAGGATTATTCCCCGGCCCAAGCGGCTTCCCATCCTTCCCGACCAGTATCGTAATAGTCTTCACAACAGTACTAGTCGAAGTCCCCTCCTTCTCACCCCCAGTCGGTTTACCACCCTGCGGGGGTGGAGTCGTTGCCGGCGGAGGTGGATTCGGCGACACTTGAGCCGACGGTGGCGGCTGTCCATTCGCAGACTCCTGCTTCCCGGGCGGCGCTGGCTGCTCTCCCATTGGGATCTTTTGAAACTCATTTCCCATACCCCCAGGCGTAGGCGACGGAGCTTGTGGTTCTGCAAGCGGAACACTAACTGCCTGCCTTACGCTCCCTAACATTAAAAACGACAAGATCACCAGGATCTTCATGATTATCCTCTCTCTCTTCCTTCCTTCCTCCCTTCAAGGAGATTTAGCACGGTAAACTTCGAAACGAGCGAATATTGGTGAAATGGCTTTCCCGCACCATTACCAGAAGCTAAAAATAAAATAAAAATAAAAAGAGGAAAAGAAAGAGAAAGAGAAATGGTGAACCATTTTGTTACAAAGTGATATATATATATATATCTATATGTATGCCTAGTCCACACCGGCTCGGTGTAGTCTGTGAGCAAGCCCGCATGCCCAGAGAGCAAAGAATGGAGCGAGTGGGTTATATTACGCGCGCTGGCCGGTGAGTGTAAGGTTTTTATCCTGGGAGGGACCGGTACGGTAGGCAAGTGGATGAGAAAGTAGCTTTTTTTCTCCCTTCCTTTCTTCGAATGTGATTGCCGGTATACCATATATGTCACGATTTTATTTTTTTTCTCTCCACTGTGTTGAATCACCGCCCTATACTCGCGACGTTAGTTGGTAATCGGATCACACTGTTAAGTTAGCACAGACTAATATTCGCGCTCGAGGTTAATGTATGTCTTGGCAATCTCCCGAGAAGTGATCGTGCTCATCCCACGGAATGCTTGGCTTTGTGGGGGAGGAAAATAGCTTCCGCACAATCACTTGTACAGGTATGGTATGATATGAGAAAAGGAGCAGTCGGGCAATACAAAGATCAAGACCTTACCAGTAAATTCCGTATTACAAGCCCTCAAGCCCACATCGCCTAATACGGTAGAATCTTTAACGTTAGTAATTGTACCGGAACAACCTGGTCCAATTACCGTACCCACCGTACCAAACCTATAAGATCTTAGGAACACATACCAAACTGACCTCGCACCACCAGCTAAAAACAGACTCATCGAAATAATACTGTACCATAATAACTTATGATATCAGCCCGATCCCAAACATCGAGTGAGGACCTATGAGCAGAAGGGCTGGCTGCAACTTAGCGTGGGGCTGCAGCGCACAAGCAGTCCAGTCAGCAACAAGAGCAGTAATACAACGGGAGATATGCGGGTCACGTCATACAAAGATAAGAGATAACACAATGAAAATATCCGAGATGCAAAGCCTGCAACGGAGTTCTCCAACTTTTCCCTGCATCAGCCACTATTATTAATTATAGCGTCATTTCAGTGGGGGTTTTCGGAATCACGAGAGCAACAAGGAGCAATAATTTTGAAAATAGTCGTGAACCTTTTCATTATCATCAACAAAAAAAGCAATACATGATTTAAGTAACAAAAGGTAATGTAAAGACATTTTTTTTGTGATTTTATTCACATTTCCTAAAGGAAAATCGTAGAAAAGCATCTGAAAGCAACATGACAAAGGACGATAGAGGCATAAGGACGTTAAAAAGGGAAAGAAAAAAAAATAAGGCAAAGACTCGTCATGAAAATAAAATAAAATCCACAACGCTGCCCATGTAGTCAACATATCGAAACCGCTTTATGTGAACACCCGTGATCTCAAGAGCAAGCAGAGTAGCCACCAACTTCAGAAAAACTTCCAGCTGAGAAAAGGACTAAAACCCAAGAGTATGCAGAACCGAAAGAATAAGACGTAACCGAAATAAGAAAAAACATTATACCCATCGTAGATCCAATCTATACCTTCGTCTCAACCTCAAAGCGAGCGTCGAAATTATCTCGAAGCTGCCTGTCGACGCGCTTCGGTAGTCTTGCTGCTGCCCCAGTACCTGGGGAGCAACTTTTGAAGATTCATTGAGCGGCGCTTCTCCTTTTCCTAGTTTTAAGAAAACGATTGAGTCAGTACATGTCCTATCCATTTGCATTTCTTCAAGAGTTGCAAGGCTTACCTTTGACTCGGGAGACTTGGGAGGTGATTGAGACTCGATGGAACGCTTTCCGAGGGAAATGTCACTGTCAGTCTTTAGGCTGGCACTGGATGAACCAGACAACGATTTCTTGTCCTCAACCTCAGGGATGTCGACCTGTGTTGCTCTATCCTCAAGCTTTGGGCTCTCGGTTTGGGAGAAGCTGTTGCTGTAGACTGGGGAAGGAGGTGAGACGGGAACTTCCAATTGTGTTTGAACCTCCACTGGTGCCTCGGGTATAACGGCTTCCTTCTGGGCTTCAGTTTGGGTAGCATCGTTGGCCTTATCGGTGTTGCTGAGGGTTGAGATGAAAGAGGGTGGGAGGCGTCGAAGTTCATCGAGCTTTGCATGAGGGTCCTGTTAAAAGAGTATTAGCAGACATTCAAAGTCTTATAACAAAAGCGAAATGCAATTCGTACCCAGTCCTCTGGAGAGGGAATTCCACGAGCACTTGGGAATTGAGGTTGCTCCTCAGCGGTCCATTGCGCGGTTCTCCTTTTAACGGGATTCGGTGTCACGGGCAAGGATGGTCTTTCCTGGCTAACGAGAGGGATAAAGTATCCCGGAATGCGGGGACTGGCCTCGAGAGACTGGATTACGTGATTCCCACGACGCTTTAGATCCGAGACGTAGTCTTGGATTCCTGGAATTGCATCCCACTCATTTTCCTGAACATATGTCCTCCACGCTGTGGCCTCCTCCACGGTAATTGGGGGCTCCGGCCCGTCTTCCGGCTCCTCTTGCACCTCTCCCTCTTCCTCTTCTTCCTCTTCCTCCTCCTCCTCCTCATCTTCCGGGTGTTCGAAATGATCCGCAACCGGCGGGTCATCGGCAAATACGCGAGTAGTGGTCCTTGGCTTATTCTCCCATGGGAAAATCTGCCTTAACGGAGGCTCCCGCGGGGGCTCGGGGGTCTTTTCGCGGCTTTCAAACCATTTCTTCTGTCCCTGTGGGGGGGCAGGCGCTGGAGTCTTGAATGCCGGTGCAGGGTTATCCCATTCATTGGAGTAGAACTGGCGGGGGAAACGGTTGGCTTCCGGAGCACTATCAACTGGTGGGGCCGAGCTAAAGAAATAGTTAGAACACGGCCAAAATAAAGCCAAAAACAGAAAGCTTACCGAGTAGGGTCCCAGTTGTAATATGGTGTAGAGAATGGTGTCACCGGGGCTGCCTGTTGCTCTTGTTGACGTGGGGGAGAGAAAGATCGAGGAACAGAGCGTCCAATCTGCACATCAGAAACCTGATAAGTGGCTGGGCCGGTTTGGAAGAATTGGGTTTGGTCAATGGGTCCTTGGGGAGTATCAACGACATCGGCGAATGATCCGTGGAATGGCAGTTGCTGGGGTACCGGGGCGAGTTTGTCAGTGTTTTCACGTGCAGGGGCCTTTTCAGATGCTTTTGATTGGTGTTGAGTGCCAGACGATCCGGCTCCATGCTGCTGAGATCCCGATTGACTAGCTTGGTTTCCAACTGGGCCCGAATAGGCTTGCCTAAAACCAGATCCAGATCCACCGGCAGACCCTCGATAGCTGGAACCACCAGTGGTGGAATCATTCGAGCCTTCCTGCTGACCTCTGAAATGCTTATCCCAAGTTGCCCACCAGTAACCCAAAAGCTGGTGATATGGTGTGTCGTTCGAGCTAGTCGACCCAGATTCCTTAATAGAAGACCTCCCGACATTCCATGGCTTCTCGGCCCCGATAAAATGTGCCAAAGAGATGTTAGCTCCGTAGTGAGTAAAAGCGGGGGTGTATCTGGTAATAAATAATTAATAAAAATTCGTCCACCCGGGTACTGATAGTAACTCACTGATAATGGCCGGAAGGTGTGCAATTGTATGTGAAAGAAATGCGATGCCAGTTCTTGAAATAAGAGTTCAAGAGACCCTGATCGGCACCTGTTCATTTCATTAGCAATGGAAACAAAGGAGGGGCTGTGTCGTAATGACGTACCATCAAAAGAAACACCACGCCCAGCAAGCTGAAGGAGAGAGTAGTAAGTTCCCATATGAGGACGAAGCAACATCACTCCCTAAATGACATTAGCTATCCAATAAATCAATACCAACCTAACAAGATATAAACTTACCGAGTTGAAACAATCGGGCCAACCAATATCAGGAGCCGCCTATAGAAAGAAAAGGTATAATTAGCACCTTGCATAGAATATTCTTCACGGCAAACTGAGACATACAGCGAAGTCGACCTCAAGATCAAAAAGTTCATCCGGAGGACGGATTGAGACAATGTCGGCATCAATAAAGACAACCTTTCGGAATTGAGTTTGTTTCCACAAATTAATCTTGGTAAAAGTAGCATTGAGGTCCAAACGGTTCATCAACGCAAGATTGGTAGTAGCTTCATTACGGATAGGATCCACAGGAATGACATAGTCATAAAGACGCTGGAATCAAATAAATAGTGAGTTATCAGACGAACACTAACTACTTTTACTATATAGAAAGAGCATTGAGCAAACCTTCAACTCCTCGATCGTTGCCTCCGAACAGGTCTCCAAGGTTACCATAACCGCGAGCTTCTTTGATGTGCCCCCATCGCGAAGAGAGTAGGCCAGTACTTGGGCGCCTAAGACATTGTGAGTAAAAAAAAAATTTGATTTCTTTATTTATTTCGAGGTGGAAGGAAAAAGGACTAACCTGGGAGGTAGCTGTCACTCAACAGTAGCTATAATGAAACACAATCCTGGTTAGCAACATGCAACGGAACACAAGGAAAAACTTGGTAGATCAATGGGCTGATATCGTGAGAAAAAAAAATTGGGTATGACGACAACCAAATTTTAAGGGATTGTGAAGTGAATGGAGGTAAAACTCACAGTGCAATAGACGTCCGTCATCTTGAAAGCGCGTCCTGATTGTTGGAAAGAGTAATTCCTCTCAACAGCGGATGGGGGACTTTAAAGGGGGTTGAGATGAAGAGTTGTGGGGGAGTGAGAAGGAGGAGTAGAGAAGAGAGGAGGTGAGAGAGGTTCACCGCCGCCAGCACGCAAGAGACAAAAGCGGAGGTGTGAGGGAAACACGGGACAGACAGGGAAACGAGTGGGACGGATTCCAAAAGCGAGATTTACCAGAGAGGCCTCTTCCAACTTCTTGCACCTTGTTCGCTGGTCTTTTTTTTTTTTTTTTTTTTTCTTTCTTTCCTCTCTCACACCTCACTTGAACCGGATAGGTTCTATCTGTGGCTCTGTGCCCAGTTGTCACTCAATTACCCATTCGCCCTACATGCCACTTCTTTTCACACTTCTTTTTTTCCTAACCTACTTTTCGCAAGCAAATCAAAGTTGAGCGAAATGGAATTCCTTTCTTCCTTGATGTAGATCTGGCGGCGGGGTTGTGCTTTACGGTAGCTAACGCGGACCTTTTTTTTTTCTTTTCTTAACCTGCTTTTTTTTTTTTTACTCTACTTTGCTGCCTGCTTGCCTTACCTGCCTTACCTGCCTGCTGCTGCTGTTGCTGCTGCTATTGCATATGCCGGCCGTATATACTAAAGCTATTGTATGGTACTATCGAGTTACTACAGAATTTAGAGTACCTAGACCAAACCACAACTCAATACTCTCTGCTAGTTAGTTGGCCGTGCCTAATCCCTCCCTCCCTTTCTTCCTCACTTTTTTCATGCCGAGGAGTAGAAATGGATACACATTATAGTAGGAGCAATATCAAACAGAACCAGAGCCGCAGCAACAACCTTCTTCTGCTCACCTTTTTTTCATCAGTTTTTTTTCATTTCTTTTTTTCCTGCTGTTGACATCCTTCAGGGGCAGATCACTTCCTTTTCCAGTAGTTTGCTTTCTATTCGACCTTACCCACGTTCCGCCCCGCTACCGGTAAGCTATCGAACCCTCAACACCACCTTTACTTTACCTTCTTTTCTATCCTACCCTAAAGGAAATAAAGGGACCCACTGAGGCGAAAGGGCTATCGTAGGGATGGAATTAAACTGTTGTTTCCCCCCTCCCTTATCCGACCACACTTCTCTCAAACTGGTCCATCCAATTACTCTTCCTCCGTGCTTATAGCTTCCATCTTGTCTAATTCCGTGCCAGCAAATCAACTTCTTTGACAGCAAACAAAAGAAAGATGTCTATCTCTTCGGGTTCATCGGCCGTTTGCCCGGATAATTTTCTTTAGGGTTGTAGAGAGCAAAAGAAACATTGGCTCCTCGGTTGTTCAACGATAGGGAAAGGTAAGTTTCAATTCATCCGGAAGCGTGGGACCGGAACAGCCGCCTTAAAGCTAAGCCAATAAAATAAGGTTGAATCGAAACATCGCCCCCCTCCTCAATCATTAGGACAAGAGGTCTAAAGACGCGAGGCATTATGGCCGTTTATGCTAGCGATATAACGGAATAAAATGAAATGAAAAACAAAGAAAGCCACATACATTAGCTTATCAATCTGTTACTATGCTAATATTGTGCTCTAGTACGATAGCTGTCCGCTTTCCCTCTCGGCTACAGATAACGTTTGATATTATTGTGCTACGATTCTTACCAAATATTTGATCTCCCCAACCGGAATTGAAACCATACAGCTAAATACGGCAACCCTTAAGGCCTCTAATGTATCGTTGACCTGACGATACTGGCCAGTTGAACTTGAATACAATGGAAAAACCACTGGGGGCGAGTGGTAGTGGCTTGCCGCTTTCATGGTTGAAATCCGGGTATTCGGTGTACGCTCACCCAAAGACTTTTTGAACTTCAATCCACTTCGTAATACATACGAATCCCCCAGCCAAGAGATCTAGTGGGGTTGAATTGAAAAGGCTTAAGAAAGCATTGAAGAGACGACATTGGACGTCCGGGTCAATTTACTCTAGCTGCAGAATGAGCTACTTTGTCTTGCATATTTATTACTCGAGTAAGGGTTGAACAGCGCAATCTGCAATGCATTCAAAAAATATTTTTTCTTGAAAAGAAACGAATTCTTAACGGACTGGAAGATATCCTATTCGACAAGAGGTGAATTTACCAAAATACTCTACTTTATCCACGACAACATGAATAATGCAAGGCAGAGCAGTTTCTCCCAGTCAATGTGCTCCAGAAAAAGAAGTCGATGCAAGTAATGAATGATACATGCTAAACGTAGACTTTCCACGCTCCCGCCAGGCAAAAATATACTTCTACTTGGATATAATAGATACATAGACCCAGATATATGTATCGTATAATACCTTTGCATGGTTTTCAAGGACCAAAACTAGACTACGGTATGTATGATACCACTGAAAATAACTAGCCGCCAAGGCCGAGTGATACTGACCGAGTAGAGTACAGTACCTGTATTGACCACCAAAGCGCAGATATTCCGGCCGTCGGCAATAAACCACAAAAAAGCTTCTGCGAGGGGCAAGCAGGTAGGCAATTGCCAAAAACCACTGGATATGCATGCCAGCTAATCACCATGTAGCCAACAGTTCTAGCGCTGACCCGACGTAGCTACCGCACAGAGCGTCAAAAAAAATCTTTTCCTTTCCATTTCGCCCCACCATCAATTTCGATAACCAGCCAGCGTCAGTATCAGCAGCATCAAAAAAAGGAAAATCTGCATCAAAGTATGGGTGCGGTACACTACTAAAGAAAGGCCCAAGCAATAAATTGGCAGAGACTGGAAAAATAAAAACCCCTTCCAATAAACATTGCAAAAAAACAAACGTTTCCGTTTCGAATACCCGAATGCAGATTTTCCCACTCAGCATCGCATATGCAGGGCATCTGAAATAACTGGTTCACAAGATCTGATAAATCACCCCATCTAAACCCTCAGACCACAACCTAGGTAGGTCTCACCCTCAGGAGTGGGAAGCGGGAGGAGAGAGAGGGGCAAAGTGGGATGAGGAAAAGAAGGTCGACACAAAAGGACTGCTGGCCGGTAGTACTGTACGCGTACGAATAAATTCCTGAATACGGTACGTTGATAGCAGTGATAATCTACGGTACTCAAGCTATTCTTCAATCTCATTCGCTAATTAAGAGTTGGGAGAAAGGTGGACAGCGCACTTTGAATCGCGCATCTATCAGGTGGCATTTTTTTCTCTTTTTTCGTTCTCGTTTTTGCCGTACAGTACAGTACTGTACTGTGTGGTATTCTCTACTGAGTACTTTTAGGATTGATATTTTGACTAGGCACGTCCGAGCGATGATCTACCGTACCGTGCAGATGAGTAAAAGAAGAAAGGAAGGTAGCTATGAGGCAAGCCTCGCAAGCAAGGAACTCAACAAGAAAAAAAAAAGAGCTTACACGTTGGCAGATCAGAAGGTTCTAGTTTTTTAAGAACGTAATTAAGCTATATGCAGTGCTAGGCCGAATTTCACCGTACTTAGTACAGTACCTACTTGCTGCGTAGGGGCACGAACAAAGCAACCCACGGTACAGTTCAGTACAGCTCAAGCAGTCAGAATCAGAATCATGAGAATCACAGAAGCAAAGGTAGGAGTATTGGAAAGCAAACACTTTCTATACAATATCAAAAATAACACCAGCAAGCAAGTCTTGTCGTCACCACCATCTTCATCACCATCACCATCTTCATCGCCGACATTTTTCAAATCAAAAATAAAACACCCATCAAGCGATGAGATACAATACCCTATCTGTTCAGCCATCCCTCCGACGCAGCTAGCTGGCCAGCCATCCAGCTAACTACCTACGATATCTCCCAAATTAACCTATCTATTCACGATATCAGTTACTCCAAAACATCGCATGAAGCGCACTCTATTTCTTTCAATTCTCTTACTGCAGCACTTCACTTCCGAAACGCATACGCACAATATATCACTCGCATTTATTTATCCCCGCTCATCAAGCAGCAGTTAATTATCGGTATGAGATATCAAAAACCCAACTGGTCAATCAACTTTCCACCTCCGGCAGAACCAATTGGTCCCCGAATAAAGCCACTTATCCAATTAGTTTGTATCCAAACTGCCGCACGTATGTGGGGCGTGTATGCGGTGGTCGGTAGACATGTGGACAAAAAAAAAGGGAAATATCTAGATATATGGGAAACGTTTGCTGTATGAGTTCTTTTTATCTTCTTGATTGTTTTCTTATATTGATTTAATTTTGACTTAAGTATAGTACACGACGTTGCCGCCGGACGCGAATTGATTTCAGGATTGATTGATTATGGGATGCGAGTGAGGGAGAACAGATCATCAGGTCATTCTCGAATGATGGATGGATGGATGGATGGATAGGAAGCAGTAAGGGGGGTTGAAAGAAAAGTGAGGTAAGAAAAAGAAGAAAAAAAAAGCAGGGGAAAAAAGGAAATACTTCACTTGATACAAGAATCGACATGAGTATGAGAATTATTACTTCCATTTACTACTAACTGACTAATCGAGATACGACAAGGTAGACAAATCCGATGCCCATCCAACAACTAACAAGTAGAATACGGTATGATACACTCCAACTGAACCTGAAGCAGCATGCACATACATACATACACCCATACACCCACAACGCAGAATGAATCATCATCACTCCTATCATAGCTCGCTACTTCAATTCACCGACAACTCCCCACCAACCACTCGCCCAACTTCCGCCACGACAATACTCCATCCAGTCATGCATACGCAGCTACATACATACATATTTACACTAGTCGTCAACATTCCTGCAGATCACCGCCAATCCAATCCCTTCCCAAAAAATCCGCCCCACAGTATCACGAGTGATTGATCATGAATACAAATCCAACTCGCCACGCGCGCGAGCGGTGGAGGTTTAAGTATGGGAGATATTCTTCGTTTTTCCTTGTTCTCCCCGTTGAAAGTGGGAGGATCGGGGGAGGGGATAGGTATTTACAGTACAATACAGGGAAGTGAAGGAAAGAAGAGATCGACTGTACGTGTTTTGCTGGTTTCTTCTGATGGCGATACTAGCACGCTAATGTGTACACATGTCTAATACTTACTATCATACAGGGGAGTAGGGATAGGGATAGGGAAAAGGGGCGGATACAGGTAGACTGGCGAGAGGAAAGAAGGGTAGGTATAGGTATGTACTACAATTGTCCCTAATCTCACCCTTTCCTCTTCCTATCTCCTTATCCCACCGCGCGAATCCGCGATTCCCGGAAGTTTTACCACCTGTCAAAGCCTTGTACGATGTATATTACAAGGACAGCATAGACGAGGTACTCTCTTCCTCCCGGTGCAACGGGAATCTCCATATAGGTAGACAGATTCAGATTGGCGAGCAAAAACATAGACATAGACACAGAGGTAAGTTTTGTCCCTATTAGTTCTCTTCTTATCTCATACGTGCCCTTCTATGGTATGGTATGGTATGATACCATCGATCCTACCCCCGAAGGAAAAAAGAAAAGAAAAAAACAAATTCTCCGATTACAAGCGGATGATGAATGTACTGTACCCTACTTACACGCCACTCCCACCGACGCTGTCTGTCCGGTATAGTATGGTATATTGTAGTAAGTACTGCGTATTAACCCGCTCCACTGTCATCGGCGGAAACTATGAATTAGTGGTCAAGATCAAGATTATCGAGAAAAGGAAAAGAAGCCGTAGTCCGTTTGCACTATAGCTGACGATAGCAAGCCGTTGTCATCTATGGTCGGTAGAATACTGGATGGTATGAGAGAGAACTGCAAGATCAAGATTAACCTAGATTGACTTACCACTTAACTACCGAGCGGGGATAGAATTAGAACACAGTAAATGAAAAAATAACTTACTTTACGTTACTAACTTACACGATACTTCTTGAAATCAAAGATTGAAATTTATCTCCCGCAATGTCAACTTTACCCCCCATTCCCGCTCCGAGATCTCCCCTCACTGCTTCCCTTTCGAAAAACATAACGCAACCCCGCCCCCAACTTTACCAAAAACCAAAAAGCCAAAGTCAAAACAAGTAACTGTAAAACCTCACCCATGTACCACAACTTACCAGTACCCCCCCCCTTCCTCCTCCTCCTTCCCCCTCTTAAACAAGCAATACCATCCCACCTCCAGCCTACTCAAACGAGCCCCTCAGATCATACTCCAATCCCTTCCTCCCAACCTACCGTAACCTCCCGTTAGATAATACAGCACAAACACAAACACAAACAACCCCCCCGCCAACCCCGGCTATACCGGAACCCACGCATGAGCTTTCCCCCCTCTTCTTCTTCTTCTCCCCCACAGAGCACTGGGCAATCCCGAGCTATAAACGCACATGTGCGATCTCCGAGACCTTGTCCTCTCGACAACCGCTTACCTTTCCTCTTTCCAGTAATTTACCGAAATATTCCCCATCCCGTCTCGTCCCGCCCGGTCCTGTCCTGTCCTGTCCTGTTTGCCGGCCGTGTTTGAAAAGAGCGTGGCATGTGTAGCATATTATAGTTTTCAATTATTATTATTATTATTTTTTCTCTTTTTTTTCCCCGCGGGGCCGGTGTGTTTTCGTGATCGGGGTTTGGGTAGTGTGTGTTTGTACGGCGTGATGATTGATTATATAGAGGGTGTATTATAGCTTTGGGATAATGGGAGTGATGATGATTAAACAAAATGGGGGATTCGTAACTTATATTTTTTGAAGTTTTTTGAAGTTTTTTTTTGGGGGGGGGGGTTGTTAGAGGTAGTCATAGGTTGTCACTCGGAATTGAGGTTGGTGAAGGGGAAGGTGGTGTGGTGGTGACGTTGGTGGTAGTTCGGGTCGGAGCTCGGGGGGAGGTAATAAAAAAGGGGGGGGGGTTCGGTACACTAATTAGTACTGGTAGTATCGGGCGGGGATTAGGAGAAATTGGCGGGAAAACGTCACGATGTCATAATCTGGTTGATAGTGGTAGATGTAGTAAATCTTGGTCAACTTGCGTCACTCTTCCCTATCCAAGAAAAAAAAAAAAAAAAAAACACCACCCATTCTCACGGCCTCTCCCTCCACCTCCCAGAGCTGGAAACCCAACAACCACCTTCACAGCCCACCACTCCCACCTCCAAACCTTCCGCCCACCACTCCTCCACCTGCCAAACACCTACACCACCCCCCCCTTTCACGAACCAAATCTCGAGCTTGCACCTCCACTCAGCGCTCGAAGCCGCCTTGCACATCCTAAACTACGACCTCCCGTCCGTACACTTCCTCCTCCGCAAGATGCAGTCTCTGCCGGCGGAGGAAGGGATGTTTCTGCACGAGGTGCTCCACAGGATCGAGGGGGACTACGATAATGCGCAAGCATGGTACAAGGACGTCAGCGACACGGAGATAATGGAGGAAGTTTGGGGCGGGAAGGGCGAAGGTGGGAAGGGGGAGGAATTGGAGGGGGGGGAGTTTGAAAGGCTTGAAAAGAAGAGTCGTAGGGAGATTGAGGAGATTGTGGGCTGGTGTGTTGGGAGGTTTGGAACGGGGGTTTGGAGGGATGGGACGGTGGCTTGTGTTGAGAGTAGTGAGAAGGTGAAGAAGGCTGGTCAGGCACAGGTTACTGGGGATGAGCAGAGGATTTAGGATGTGGGGGTACTTGCAGTTGTAGGATAGGGAGATTATAAGTATGGTATATAATACTCGGCTATTGCGGTACAGTACAGTACTCTCCCGTCCTGGTATCATACTCCCAATTGCCCAATTCCCACGGCCCGCTCTCAAGCCGGACCAGCACAACATCCACAATCTCACTTTCGCTCCACACTCGCCTCTGCCATGCCGTTTCGTAACCCGGCCATGTGCCATCCTATGAAACCAGCCATGCAAAGCCTTCCCGTACGTAAGGCGAACCAACCTGCCCAGTTAGCCAGCCAAACCACAAGGTTCCAATTCTAGATCGAAGCTCACCCCCTCACCCACCCGCACGACACCTTACACTACACTACACCACAGCAAAAATCTTCCCTCCCTCACCCGTCCAATTCACAACATTATGATTATGACATAAGTTACTCAGCTACAGTACGTACCGTACCTCAACCCACTCCTCATATCTCAACAAATTCTTTTTTTTTTTTCTTTTTTTTCCCCTTCTTACGCAGAGTTTTCCGCTGCAAAAGGGCGCTTCCAATCAATTCTTGAACCAAGCACTCACTCACTCCTTCCTATACCACCGCTAAAGGAAGTTCCGAAGCTTCAAAACTACGACACTTCACTGTGCAGAAAAATGAAAGTGAAAAAAATAACTGAGCTGTGTAAATAAGTAAGTAAGGTACGAGTACTCGCACTGGATCGGTCGAGCTGCGGGCCGATGATTGATCATCTCGTAGCCAACCACGGCAAACGAGTGCCCGCGGCACTTTGTGAGACGGTAGTTGAGCGTGGTGCTTGAGGAGGGAGGTAAAGTTCACTTTTGGCATTGTGCGTTCTACACGTTTTCGCTTTGCTTAGACCTAGCGTATGGTTGGTTGGGGGGGGGGGTTAAGCTGTCGTAGTGTACGAGTATTGGAGTTTTGGTCGTGATATTCTGGGGTAAAAAGATTGAGAGTGTGGGGTAAAAAAAAAAGGGTATATATGGCTATAGGCGGAGGTAGAGACACTTGGCGGGTGGGTCTGTGCTGTGCTCGTGATATTCTGTGTCTGTGCTTCCCATAGGAAATATTATGCTTGTGCGGTGCGGTGACTTGAGTTGTTACTGAATAGTTGCAAGCTTTGTGCGTAGAACTCCAATTCTTCGCTCTTCAAAGTTACCTTCAATTGCACACCATATTATCAAAAGTATATACAGTGGTGGGCAATAGCATACAATACCTAAAACCGCAGATACTTTTTTTTTTTTTTCAAAAAAAAAAAAAAATTAACATACCAAGGCTAACCAATGTCTATTTAATCCCCCCCTTGCGAGTCCAGGAAGACACGTTTCCCGCTTCTCCCAGCCACTTTTTACAGAATCATTAAGGGAGGGTTAGTCTACTTGCACCGTAGCGGATGACTTTACTTCACGTAAGCCAAGTGCAAACCTCCAAACTTCCCACATCCCTGATGACTTCTCAATTCGAACGGAACTTCAAACAATGCGAAAAAAAAAAAAAAAAAAAAAAACACAATCTTCAACAGGTAAATTAATGACAGCAATCTACCTGAACTTTAATTAACCCAGCCCCAAAACATCCATGCAAAAGTGC
>ML120385.1:724338-835381 GCA_003788595.2 Choiromyces venosus 120613-1
CTCCAAGCTCAGCAATATAACGACACAATCCCAACAACAAACACCCACGCCCTCACCCATCGATATTTACACATCTCAGCCACGAGGTATCATAACCAGCGCTTTCTTTCTTTCTTCCTTCCGGAGAGCATTTCTCAAATGCCATTGCCACCGATAAACTATCTTTACGGATAATACCACCGCATCTCCGATAAAGTTCGGTCGGGCATGAAGTACTGTACTACCGCTAACTCAAATACCATACTTTCAATACTCGCTACTAGCAGTATGCTACGAAACTATCGATTGCTTGATAAATAAAAAACCAACAATCCTACAAATACAGAATGGTACCTGCCCAAGTTAGTACCTTCTTTCTCTTCCTCAAAAAAAGAGGTTTGGTATGGTGCGCCGGCGAGGTAGTTGCTTCCACACAGAGTATGTAGCTGCGATGGTGGGAAAAGAAAAGTACAAGTATCGAGAATCCAGAACTCAGAACTCTGGGTGGTGGGTAGTGTAGGGCGGGGGGGTGTGATACGGTGGTATAAAAGGAGTACATGCTGCCCTGTAATGCCAGAAAAATACATGGGAGGTGACATAGTAAAAGTGTACGGGATTGACAGAAGAGGTTCTCTATTTCACCAGCATGGGGGTTGCTTCAGAAGAGAAGAGAGCGCAGCAAGTAATGTATTTAAATACCATACCAGCAAACAAATGAATAAATTCTTTTGTATTGAATTCAATCATAAAACCAAGCTCAACAACTTGATAGACAAGAAACATCACAACCAACTGTCCCAGGATCATTGATTAACATGCCATCATTACATTCGCTCGCTCACGCATACAGTACACAAACATCACCATATTCGCCCCCCCTCACCCCCTTTTCACAGTCCCTCACTCAATAACAAAGAGATATCATAGAGTAAAATAGAGTAGAGATGATTACGACATTTATTCCCCGCTAACATCTGATGTTTGTCCCTCCCCTCCCCAATCCATCCTCCAACTACTTGTCCCCTACAAGGGGTGGTATAAGACATATCAAGAGGCCCGTGTACACAAAGCAAGAGGGGCTTAACCCCCCTCTCTTATACTTTTTCGTTAACTATCTCCATCGTGTAGGGGACAAGTACCATAAATCCTCCCAACACAAACAAAACAAAACAAACAATACAGAAAATAACAAGATCCCAACTCAAACCCCGCAATATTTTGTGTTTTACAAACTTGGAAAGACCAAAAAAAAAACAGATTCATACACTGACAAAGTTTAATCTGAAAAATGAGAAAGGGGGGTACTTTGAGTTAAAGCATGTTGCAAAAAAAAAAGCGGATAAACAAGATTTAGATAATAAAGACCTTCCCTTTTTCTTTCCCATGACCATGACCATGTCCTTGTCCATGCTGACTGTTAATGATCCTCGCCGGAAACAAAACAAAAAAAACACATGCAAAAAAAAAAAAAAAGTTAATTAGCTGGCTGGTTGGTTAATTATACATATTTTGATAGCATCACTCCCCCCCGCTCGCCAATACCCTCCCCCTTCACTCATGACAATGACGAAAAAAGAAAAGAAACAAAACAAAAAACAGATTCCGATTCCAGCCAGACTCCAGATCAAATCAAAAATCCCACATGCCATGCAAATTTTAACTAAATCCCGGAGGGGCTTTGTTCACTCCATGCCATGTTAGTACTGACGTCTGCCCAATCCCACTCGAAGGTCATTGGCATCTGCCAGAGGTCTTGAGGAACGAAGGGCTGCTGAAAGGAGGAGGACGATATCGGCGGTGGCAGAGTGTTATGGGATGGGGATGGGGAAACTGGGAAATTTTGGGTCGGGTTGGGGGTCGGCATTTCGCTGAGCCAGGACATGGGATTACCGAGCGAGAATGTTGATCCGAATTCGCCATACAACTGAAGATTTAAAGTCAGCATAAGCAATTTCACCTATGGGAAGGGGTAAAGGGAGGGAACGAACCTGTGAGGTCATATCCTGGTTTAGAATACTAGTCGGCGGCGATGCAGCGTTTGCAGGAGGGGTGCTTGGTGTTGTGGTCGCATATGAACTGACGGATGCGGTCGAGTTTGCAGAGCATTGAGCACTAGAGCCCTGCGGCCTTGATTCGTTATTCTTTCGTTTCCGCCGAGTCATGGATTCCTTCTCGGCTTTATCCAAGACCAATTGTGATATGCGATGGAATTCCCCACAGACAGTCAACATCCGTTGTATCGATGAATTATTCTGCTTCACACTCTCGCTTTCATCTTCTTTCTCCACAGTTTGTAGAAACTCCACAACCACATTCATAAGCCTAAGGTCAGAGCGCGCACGTGGGTCTTGTGGATTCTGCAAGACGTTTGCAAATAGTGTTACCAGTGCGGATACTGGATAGTACATAATCAACCTAACCGTGAAACTGTTAAATAGCCGTGAATACAGGTACGATGGGATAAGACGAGTCAGGGGCAAGGAGATATTCACCATATACATGGATAATCATGTTTATTTATGTACTTGATCAGGTGAATTGATGCCCTCGCTGCCGACACGCAGAGTGCCGCGCTCGAGAATACCCTAGGGTTCAACGGCCTGGCACTCAGTCCTGAAATAGCATAATTTGATAGTCTGCTAGTCCAGTAACCGTGATGTATTGACATACGGTGAATGGTTGTCAAACAGTTGTAGTAAGCAAAGTGCAACATCACGAGATGCAGAACCAAAGGTCCATCATCCATAGAAATCTCATTCTCCGGCCGATAATCCGCTGGCACTGTTTCTTTCCATTCTTCAAGTTCCTTATCAAGATCCCCAATCGTATTCAGTAACTCTCCGTCCGACTGCTTGGCGGCTTTAGCAGAGTATAATTGCATGTAAACCTTACTCTGGATCACAGCAAAAGAGGACATAAGCCTGAATAAGTTGACCTTTCCCTTTCCGCCCCTTAGCGGGATATTTCCAACACCATCTGCGGGGTCTTCATCAGGAAGCTCAACACTAATGTCGTCATCATTGATGCATGGCGGGCGTCCAGACCGGAGTGCCATATCCTTGTCCAAAAGATACATAATCCAAAACACTCTTCGCCTCTGTTCAACCTCCACCTGATTCAGCCCGAAGGAATTGCCACGTCTGTGCATACCAATAGTGTTCGATATTCTCACCGCGGCAGCAATAAGGAAATATGATGGTTGAGGGTTGGCCGTTCCTTGCAAGTACAAAGCCTATGAATAGCATGATATCAGTACGTTGTACATTCAAAACTAAATTGTTTGGATATTGGATAATACCATTCCCAGAATTGCCTGGATGCTTAGCAAATCAGTATTTTTTAGCAATAATTCAGTGAGAACAGTCGCGGCATTCTGGAAGTAGAGCCATGATTTCTGCACGTGAGAGATGGAATGTTCCTCATCGGGCTCTGCTGCATGTGTGATCCGTAACCGGAATGAAATCGCGAGAAGCATGTTGAAGGCACAATACCACCCCGAATGGTTCGGGGGGTCATCCGAATATTGCTTCTCAAACAAGTGTTCAAATGTCGGCCTATGAAACAGCGGGAACATTGAATTAAAGTTTTGAAAGAAATCTGTTGCAGAAAAAGGTTATGAGAATCATAAAACATATACCAAGGTATAGATCCTTACCCTGTACAAGGACAGTAGCTAATTCTCGTGATGGAAGTGGGTTTTTTCCACGCGGGTCAAACAGGGGACCGAAAATGTCAGGCTTCCACATCCCCCATTTTGATTCCGAGGATGCCGCCGCTTCCATGATCATATGTTGAAAACTCCTATCACCTGTTTTCTCATTGACCCACTGGACTCCTTTTGGTGAGAATATCGAAAATCCAGACGATGAGCCTGTGGTGGTAACGCCAAAAATTAGAGACCAATTTTGCCAAGCAGTAACTTAATGCATTAACAAGAGCCTACCAATAAACCTTGTTTCGCCACAGTTGTTTGTAACGAGAGAACACATTTGATCGGACAAAGCTTCAACCTCATCCTCCTCTCTGTGCAGTGCGGGTGAATTCACGGCGGATTGTAGAGTTGACGAGCTTGGAGTTTCCCGCATCGACTCTGAAGACGATCTGCCAACATTAGATGGCGTCTTTACCGACCCAGCACCGCTCGGCGACTGCTGTACTTGATCCTGTAAACGACGTTCCAAATCTCCTAAATCTGATTTGCCATCTCCCTCAGGCAACAGACCAGAGAGCTTAAGCAGGGACTCCATTCGACCGAGTCGATTTTCCAAACCCTCGATATATTTTGCGCTGTTCCATGGACGTCAGCATAAGATTTGGGAAATGTCGAAAATATTTGAGTATGATGCAAGGTTCAACAAACCCTTTCGGGGGATTCCTTTTCTTCTCCACGAGCGTAAAGACACATTCCGTCTTGTAATTCATGCAATGGGTACATGCCGGGAGCTTTCCGTCGCATTTAATCTATAGATCACTCAGCTTCCAAAATTTCCAGTAAAGCTCCACACAAAAACAAAGGCTCGAAGTTCAACAAGAAGACAAACCTTCTTCTTACGGCACATATCGCAAGCTCTAGCTATCCTCCTGCGTTTTGGATCACCACCTCCATCATCGGATGATGCTTGTCCCGGATTAAACATGGCAGCCGGTATAGTCGTTCCTCCGTTGGCATTACCGAAGAAATTCGGAGGCGGTGGATTCAAGTGTGTGGGTGAGGGAGATATCATATCGTTGGGGGGGTCCATTCGAAACTTGGCTAGCCGCTGGTTGAGAAATGTTTGTGTGAAAGTTTGAGTAGTTTTGACGGGTTTGTTTTCCTTCCGATCCGGTTGTGATGGAGAGATGACTCTTGATTACTGTAAAATATGTATGCTAGTGTACATATAAAGTATCGGCGAAGGAAGGACTTTGCGTGGGGTTTGACGGGACGGAGATAAGTCAAAAAGATGTAGTTAAGGGGAAAAAAAAAAAAATGAAAATGATTAGAGTAAGATGCGGGTGCGCGGGCGGGTACTGTAGTTTGATAAATGTAATACCGTAGTGCAAGGTCTCCAGGTTTGCGGCGAGTTTGCTCTTCCTTTCGCTATTTTCTTTCTTTTTTCTCTCTCCGTCTGTCTCCTTCTTTCTATCCTCTCTCTCTCGACGATCTCAGTGGGGGGGGGGAGGGTGTCTGGATCTCTGTAAAAAAAAATAAAAAAAAATAAAAAATCAGCTCGCTTTTTCCTTCTCTTCAGACTGTTTCTTTCATTGGCTTAGGATAAAAGGAAAATTCGGGGGCTCTACTTTCTGACTAATGATATACGGTACTCAAGTTCATTGGTGCCGGACTAAGAAGCGAGTGCGAGTGCGAGAGGTGAGTTTAATCGTGTGGGTGTAAAGGAAGAATGGGCACTAGACTACCGTAGCATGCCGGCTGGTGGGGACCCCTGCCTTTTTCTAACAACCTGTTCAGAATGCTCCAATAATAATACCGTAACACTTTCTTGTGAAAGGGATTGTAGTGTACTGTAGTCAAAATCCGGCCAATCTATGGACGTAAAGCCTCTTTGCGTGAGTTTTCATGCTTCTTGAACATTTTTTTTCTTTTTTACCACGGTACTGCACCATACTGTACCATACTGTACATTTGGATCACAGTACGATTTCAGTAATGTCTGCTCATTACCGCACAAATACCTTGCCACTTTTCACATCTTCAAACTGCGTTATCATAAACACAGCCTTCGGGTTCCGGTAGTCCTTCACGTCAAGCCCCAATGAATACGTAGCTACTGATCAATTAATTCTTATTATAATTCGCTTTACCAGTTGACCTCATCTTTGGGGAAAGGCAAATTAAACTGACAAGGCTCACTTCGCCTATCTGTACTAAAGTACCGTATATTCACATACAAACATTTAAACATACAACTCCTATTCCAAGAAGTCTGTTCAAGTATTCCGATGACGCGTCGATAAAGTTGGGCACGGTTCATAATCTTAATAGAGACTGTACCTTCAGTGGGGAAACCAGTTTCCTTGAGCCTGTGACTTAAAGGTAACAAGTCCCTGGCATGAATGGACCGAACACAGGTGGGATCCTTCATGCCAGATACTTGTAACATTTACGACACCAAAATACCGGCAATAGGGTTATAGTTGTTGTACAATTTGAGAGTGATTATTATAACTCTTACAGTAAAGCTGGAGTTGGTGATAAGAGTTTGTTCACGGCGAGCATACCGCATTCGCACTCACGCTCCCAATCACTTCCCACCCTCATCGCCGTCGTCTATTTTCACTTGATGCCCTGCCCTTTACAACATTTTCCCATGCGACGCCGAAATAGAACCCTATTAGACTACATCAAAACCACAACCTGATTACTGTACAGTTTTTAAAAGAAAGAAAAGAAAAAAAAATAATATTTAGGTCTTTCTAAACGAGCTCTCCCGGTTACCGGTAATACCCAATTGTTGTCTGGCTTAGCTCTTCTTTTCTTTTTCATGGATTTTGATCAATAAGAGTTATTAGTCCACCCCTCGATATGATCAAACTTACAGAACATGCCAGGGAATGCAAGCACTCAAACTGGTGGGTGGGCGAGCTTCTCGTGCGAATGTTTACAAGACTCATGATACGGTACTGTACAAGTAGTCTATGCCTACCGCCGCCCTCGCCCAACCGGTCCCCGCCATCGGCCGAGATCCAGCTTAGTCATTCATATGGCTTTGTAGACCGATTGGATGAGCCATTTCTGGATATCCGTACCGTATTCGTTCTCGAATTCTGGCGCCTGTCCAAGCCTACAGCGTGTTGTGGGTAAGTCTGTCGAACTCTGGTCTGGTTCGTCGAAATTACGTGTGTGTAACGCAAATTATGCAGCCGAACAGGCCATATACACTAATTTTTGGTGAAGTCTGTCCAACTCTTGGCGCAGTGGCTGGAGCAAACACTGTTCTTTGGGTCGTCCTCGAGAGGATGTTCGACAGATTTATCCACAACCCCCTGGACAGAACGAGCGTAAGTTAGGGGGTAGACGTTCTGGGAAAGCAAGTCCCCCCCAAAAAAAAAAAAAACAAAAGTTGGTGCCTGGTTGATCTTAAATTTTGTTCGTTAGACTACTTATGGCTGTAACCTTAATGCATCTCTTGCGTTCTCTCACCGCTTGCCCATCTCCCACTTTCTCCTTCTAAGCTCCCATCTACTGCAGTAATCACCACAGTACTGCAACCGGATTCCAGCATTCAACCCACATATACTGATTTACATAACTTTATACGTCAAATGTCTCTATCCCTAGAAGAAATCCGGGGCCACCAGGCCTGGGCTACTGTGATCGAAGTTCAGACTCCGAACCGGCAGGGTGCTGCTCCTGTCGCGAAAAACAGGTCTGGTGGGCCGATCAATATCGCCTATGAAGTTCACGGCACAGGCCCAATTCACCTTGTGGTACGTCTATTCGGCCATGGCTCCGTGGCAGAAGGGAAAAAAAAAAAAAAAAAAGATTCGTACCAAGCAGAAATATACTGACATATCCAATCAAAGTGGATTATGGGGCTGAACTCTCCCAAAATAGCTTGGTATCGTGTAAGTTACAACGGGAATTGTGTGCAAGCCTTTCCTGTCCTCCTCCACCATTTTTTTCGTGATAAAAGGTCGGGATGAATTGTAATCTAATCCGTTTTCATGCGTTTTTTTCCCCTTTTCGCCGGTGTTTCTAGCAAACTAAATATTTGTAAGTAGATCTTCCTGGCCCAGACAACTTTCCTTTTTTTTTCTTCTTTTGTTTCTATTCACCCTTCTTCCTCCTTGATAAATAAACCAAGCTGTAGTTGTTTATTTATCAATTGATTTGTTTTACTGCAATTTTTTTCCCCAATATTCCTGTTTCAATTTTTGCTTTTTTATTCATATTTCATAAGCTAATTGCCACGATTGTAATTCTACTTAATGATAGTGGTTATGATCACAAAAATAAATATACGTCATTGGTCTTTGATAATCGAGGTATTCATGATCCTGTCTATATCCCTTGATGGGCATATTTCCTTGAAGCACATTTATTACCTCAAATGTCACCTTATTTTTCCACCTTTGACAATTGGGTGGTCACCATACTTTTCAATGTCTGGAGCAATTATTAACCCCACCCAGGAGTCGGAAGCAGCGACAAGCCTTATGCCAGATACTCCACATCCGAAATGGCAAAGGATGTAATCGACCTTCTAGAGCATCTGGGATGGACTGATCCAAACCAATTACATGTGATAGGAGTATCTATGGGGGGTATGTACAAGTAAACCTCTTTTTTTTTTTCCTCCAAATTGGTAGTCTCCGGGACTTTATTCTTTGGCTTTCTAGACGTAATTCACTCACTTAACTTATCATACTGGACATGAAGGAATGATTTCTCAGGAACTGTAAGCCCACCAGCTTCCCCTCACGCCCCCCCCCCCCTACTTCTTTCCAAGAATGATAACCCCCCTCCCCCTCCTCTCCCGCCAGTTCGGGTTCCTTTTTTTTCTTTCACTGCTTTCTCACCCCACTATCTTTACCTACGGCACTGTATGGAACCCCCTGTACTGCTGCGCCTATCTACTTATCTGATGGGTCTCATATCCCATCTCAAATCGCCCCCCCCCTTTCCATGTCACCTGAGCATTTTTAAACCCTCTGCTTGGGTGGGTAGTAGCAATTAACCAACATTTTGGGGGAAAAAAAACCAGGGCTTTCCTAATACCGGAACGAATTGCCTCTCTATGCCTGCAGAGTACAGCAGCCTGCCTTGTCAGCTCGATCGTAAGTTCCCACCCCCACATCTCCCATATCAATACGAACACGAGAAATAAAAAAACTTGATCCTTGCATGCATCTATCTAACATACCCCTCCCCCCCACTTTGGTTTCTGGATATAGCCATGGTACAAACACCTCTACCGCCGCGCCTACATGATAATCCCCAGATCCCTGCCGGCCCGCCTAGCAGCCGCGCAGGAGAACATCTTTTCCGCAGCATGGCTGAAAGCACCAGACGACCTGAAAGTCTTCCCGACGAACAGCGACCGGTACGTCGCGGAGGAGCTATGGCGCCTGGAGAACCTCCCGGCGCCGGTATATCAGGGCTTCCTACTGCAGGGCCTCGCGACCTCTTGGCACCACATGGGCCCCGAGCGGTTGAAAGTTCTCGGGCAGCGCATTAAACATATTCTCGTCTGCACTGGCGACGCTGATGCTATGATTGACTGTACGCATTCGGACGTACTGGTGCGTGGGATTAGTGGTGGCGGAGGGAGCGTGCTAAAGAGGGTTTTTGAAGGATCGGGACATGCGCTGCAGTTTGAGTGCGCGAGGGAATATAATGTCATGGTTGAGGAGTTTGTCACGGCAGCGCATGTGGATGGGAAAGGGGGGTGGATTTGAATGAGGGATCCTTATTTTGTTTGCTTGTTTGTTCGTTCGTTTGTTTTTAGAAAAAAAAAATGGCGCTTCTTTTCCTCTGCTCCGAAGGAGGGATGGAGGAAGGGGACGGACCAGGGGGGGGAGCTAATTCTTGTATTTTCCTAAACTTAATAACTATCTACCGTACCTTCCAATCGAGCAAATCCCACCACTGTACAGTACGGTACATTTTAAACTCTATGATACCTCGCACAACATTAGGCAACCCCCCCTCCCAATCCCCACCCTCGCAAGATGCAACCCAAACAATACCTCAAGCACTGCCGTATCACCCACCCACCCACCCACCTATCCACCGTCCATCATCCCCATTTAAGACCCCCCACCCCCAGTCAACCATTGTAAAATACGCCGCTGCAGCACAATATTATCCAAAGAAAACCCCGAGTGCTCTAATTCATCCGCTCCCGGCACCTGGTACAAGTACGGTACCTATCAACTCTACCGTTGCTCGTGCTCGCAGGTTTTAAGCTTGCCTGCATTTCGCTTAGGTTTAACTTCCCCCCCTACCTGTACTTTCGGCTGGTTTTAGACTAGGTTAGCTAAACTCGGAGCGAGAACGAAACCGGGTCATGAGTTATCACTCGTTGGGTGACTTTCTTTCCCACAGTACGATACTAGGCGGAAGTTGTTTGGGGGGGGGGGTTGGAGACGGGATATGAATGGAATGGAAAGGTTGTGAAGGGAGGTGAGAGGATTGTGATTGATATAACTTAGAGTGTGGTGATGCGAAGAAGGGGGAAGGAGGAGGGAGTAAGGGGAGCTACCAAGACTAAAGTCTGGGCTATATGGGAAATATACTGTATTGTACTCAGGCACTACGATGTCATGGTACAGCATTCGATTGATAGCATGGCTATAACCTGCTCACGATCTCTCATGTCGAACGCACTAGTTACTGAAGAAGAAGAAAAAAACGTGATAACCTACCGTATATCCTTCTTCCGCCGTACTGCACTGTACCGGTAACTCGGAAGGAAGCAATCTTTGAGTTTACGATGTGTTTCCCTACTTTCCTAATGCGGGTAGGGACAGTGCTTATTGTTTATGACCAGAGTTTCATTCGTGTACTATGGTACTTGTAGAGTATCTGAGCATGGATTTAATTTAGTTCTAGGAAGTTTTTTTTTTTGTTAACACAGTAACTGCGTCCGGAGGAGGAGTTTTTCATAACAGGGTAGGGTGGTGAATATATCTAGTGTTTGCGGCACAGTATGATATAAACTGGGTGGTCAAAAGCATTAGATTTCTACCCTCGGTTTTGCGGGCACGTTATGTACAGTACAGCACGCGCGTTTCGAGGTTTAAATCAAGTCCAAGTTTCGAGTTTCTGCTACTAGAGTACCGTATTTACTCGAGAATTGCACTTGGAACGTGGAAATTCCACTTTCTCGGCTATGCTATGTCATAAACGCTCCGTTCAAAACCACCGGAATATACAACAGCGCTTTACTGGGAGAGGAAACTACAAAGCTCTCTTGTATTCGAGTAAATACGGTACCGTATCATGGTTTCGCGATGGGGTTGTTTGGTTTGCCCATAAGTACCCGCGACTAACTTACGGTGCTAACTTACCCACCATATCACAAGACGGGTTTTCCGTTTATCTATAAAGCTACGATGTCTATCGCTTTATTTACTGACAGCGACTACGGTACTCACGGTACGGCCCTGTAACTAGCACTCGAGATAACACCTCCACCTACACCCGCTCTCGAAGCTTCATCCCCGGGGGATTTGCAAGAGTATTTTGTGGGCGTTTGGTGATGGTATTGTAGAGCCGGGATGGGGATGGAAGTGGTGGGGGGGATGTCGGATACGACACTATAGGGTTTTGGTTGGTTGATACTTGTGTATGATACCGTATTTACTCTTGAGATTCGCTATCTCCGGCACACCTCTAATCTCCGGATTTACACACAAAAGGTCTCGAGACGGGTTGGTGCTTTCTCTTGTCACGGTGTAAGATCAGCCTTCAGGAACGTGTTGGATCTCATTAACCGGTATACGAAATCCTGTTAAACTTGTCAAACTAAATCTATCCTGGGCTGATGGAGATGGCGAATTGCAAGAGTAAATACGGTACTCGGGTAGTGTATGTTTGTAAAAACAGGGAAACTATCTCTCTCTCTCTCTCTCACTCGATCCCATACAAATCTCCATGGAGACAAGGGTTATGTTTTCCGGTTTTTATGGACACACTCGAGTATTTACTTAAGGGGTTTTTTTTTTTTTTTTTTCCTACAGAAGTGCCATGCAGCGGCGGTTAAGGTACTGAGTTGGGGAAGGGGAAGGGGAAGCTCGGACTGGTTCAGAATTGAATGGTGTCGATCATCATGTTTATTTTGCTTCACGCTGATAAATTGGATTTCGTACGAGTATAAAGCAGGGAGAATCGCACTGAGTGCTAACTAGTATAATACCGTGGCACTCGCAATCCTTCCTCCCTTCCTTCCTTCCCAGAAAGCCTGTCAGAACATGTACAGTACTGTACAGTACCATACCCTAAAATACTCAATGGTGCTTTCCTACAGGTTATAAACAAGAGCCCTCGCTCTACCACTACCGGTACACCACACCAACTCGTCATGAAGTGATTGATGGAGATAAGCGACTTTGGTTTAGACTAATATCCGGGGAGGTTCACGTTGTTTAGTTAATTATCTGGCTTAGTCATCGGAATTAGTTTGTAAAAATAAAAATAAAAATAAAAAGAATGAAAAATCGCCTCTTTTGAACTTACCCAACTCGAGGAGGAACGAGAGAGAGAGGGAAAAAGAGAGAGCACACAACAACCCCCACTAAAAATAAAAAAAAACCCCACCCCACCATCCATCCATTCATCCATCCATCATCACCAACCAATCAACCACCCCACCACAAAAAGACAAATTACCATCAACTCAAAACTCTCGGGGAGTGAGTGAGAGAGTGAGTGTGATAAGATAAAACTCACAATGCTCCCGCGGCCCCGAATCCTCGCGAGGTATTCTGCGGCGTACCGGAGTATCACAACACAACGTCTTTTACCTCTTCGCCATGGGCATCCGCCGCGATGGTCCACCACGACGTCACCGTTCACAACATCATCACCATCAGCAGCAGCAGCACCAGCGATAGGATTGGGAAGGCTAGCAGCGTCGGTCAATGGTGGGAGGAGGTGCTATGCTACGGTGAACAATAACAACAACAATAAACCGGAGAAGCGGGGCGATGGGAAGCAGAATGATGGTGGAGGTAGTGAGGGTGATGGTGATGGTAAAGGCGGTGATGGGAAGAAGTCCAGTCTCCCGTCGCTGGAGGAATTCAAGCCTCAGGATAAGTTTGACAAGCTACACCCAGAGTACAAGAGATTGCTCGCGAGGATCGTGAAGGATCCCGAGACCGTGTGGAATAATTGGACGCCCCAGGAGAGGATGTCCTTCATGACGATGCTTATCAAGAGTAAGGAGCTAGGAGAGAGATTGCACCAAACCCCCGGCTCGAACCTATTCATGAAGGCTTTGAACAATTTCCTGGGATTCGGACCCCCGAAGAAGGATCCAAAGAAGGATTCGAAGAAGGATTCGAAGAAGGATTCGAAAGATGGTTCGAAGGAGGGGTCTACCGGTGGGGGCGTACGGCCGGAGGAACCGCTGGAAGATGGCGAGAGAAAGAGTGGTGAGAATAGCCAACACAGAGGGGGGCAGCAACAAGGGAAGAAGGAGAGTGCGGGTGGCGCTGGCTCGGGGCCGAATTTTTACGCTTTTAAATTGGATACCACTTCTTTAATAGTCTCGTCCATCCTTTCCTACATGCTCTACCGCATGATCCCGGGAGAGCAGTCGAGGGAGATCACCTGGCAGGAGTTCCGGAACACTTTCTTCGATAAGGGACTTGTGGAGAAGTTGACCGTGGTTAACCGGAGTCGGGTGAAGGTCAATCTGCACAGAGATGCTACTGCCCAGATGTATCCTGATTCCCCGGCTGCCAATGGCAACTTCTACTACTACTTCAGCATTGGATCAGTGGAGGCTTTCGAACGAAGATTGGATGACGCTCAGAAGGAATTGGGAATCCCTAGTTCTGAGCGGATACCAGTTGCTTATAGGGATGAGATTTCTTGGACTGGGACGGTACTCTCTTTTGCCCCAACCTTGTTGGTAATAGGATCGATCTTCTGGCTATCACGGCGTGCTTCAAGCGGAGCTGGGCAGAGCGGAATTTTTGGCATTGGAAAATCTCGGGCTAAACTCTTTAATCACGAGACGGATGTCAAGATAAAGTTCAAGGATGTTGCCGGTATGGACGAAGCAAAGGTTGAAATCATGGAATTCGTTTCGTTCTTGAAGCAACCTGAACGCTTCCAAAAGCTCGGTGCAAAGATCCCCCGCGGTGCTATTCTCTCTGGACCCCCCGGTACTGGTAAAACTCTCCTTGCGAAGGCTACAGCTGGGGAAGCCCAGGTTCCTTTCTTCTCTGTGAGCGGTTCGGAATTTGTGGAAATGTTCGTCGGCGTTGGTCCTTCCCGTGTACGAGACCTGTTTGCCAAAGCACGGAAGAATGCACCATGTATCATCTTTGTTGACGAAATTGATGCCATCGGAAAGTCACGTGCCAGGGCAAACATCGGAGGTGGTAATGATGAGCGAGAGAGTACGCTGAACCAATTGCTCACAGAAATGGATGGTTTCAATACTACAGAGCAGGTGGTTGTTTTGGCTGGTACTAACAGAGCGGACGTTCTTGATAAGGCACTTTTGAGACCTGGTAGATTTGATAGACACATCACCATTGACAGACCGACCATGGATGGAAGGAAACAAATTTTCCTGGTTCATCTCAGGAAAATCGTAAGCTCTGAGGATATGGATTACTTGAGTGGGCGCTTGGCTGCGTTGACTCCCGGTTTCTCTGGTGCTGATATTGCGAACTGTGTTAACGAAGCTGCTCTCATTGGTAAGTATCATCTCACATCATCCTTACAATATGTTGCCAACTAACAACTCTGTAGCCGCACGAGGCAACGCTGACAACGTTGCCATGACCCATTTCGAGCAAGCAATTGAGCGTGTTATCGGTGGTCTCGAAAAGAAGTCACTTATCCTCTCACCAGAGGAGAAGAGAACGGTAGCATATCACGAGGTAAGATTCCTCTCCTTCCGGTTCATCAAATCAGATAATTGCTAATCAACTCCAGGCCGGCCATGCCGTTTGCGGCTGGTTTCTAAAATATGCCGATCCCCTCCTCAAAGTCTCCATCATCCCGCGTGGCCAAGGCGCCCTCGGTTACGCACAATACCTCCCACCGGGAGAGCAATACCTCATGTCTTTAGCCCAGCTAATGGACCGAATGGCAATGACTCTCGGCGGGCGTGTCTCGGAGGAACTCCACTTCGACACCATCACCAGCGGCGCTTCAGACGACTTCAACAAGGTGACCAGGATGGCGTCAGCCATGGTGACAAAGTGGGGGATGAGCAAGAGCATTGGCACTCTGTACTACGACGACGACGAGCAGAAGCTGCAGAAGCCGTTCTCGGAGGAGACAGCGCGCAAGATCGACTCGGAGGTGCGGAAGTTGATTGACGAAGCGTACGATAAGTGCAAGGACCTACTCACCGAGAAGAAGACGGAAATTGGACTTATTGCTGAAGAGTTGTTGTCCAAGGAGGTACTTGGGCGGGAGGATATGATCCGAATATTGGGTAAACGGTAAGCGCGCAATGAAGAAGTGTGATTTCTGATGATTGCGGAAACCTGACGATAGAGTAATAGACCATTCCAGGAGCATAAGGACTTTGAAAAGTTCTTTGATAGAGGCCGTACTTCTGCTCCTCCGTAAGCCATCCACCATTCTTCTTCTCGTAAACACGATACTAACTAGTCAATAAAGACCCTTCCCCGGCGAAGACCAAGTCTCCCCACCATCCCACGCACCCACCGCCCCAACACCTCCATAGTCCATTTCAAATTCACACTACTTTCTTCTCTACTCACCCTTCCTCCCAACCATCCTACCAACCATCCATCCACACACTCATAAATTTTCATAAATGCATGCACGCATCCTAAGTTACATTTTAAACTTGCTGTAAATTTTCAAAATTACAAAAACGCTTAAAAAAAAATTGGCATTTTTTTGTATCAAATCACCCATCCATCCACCATCCCCGCCAGGGGCGTTTCTTTTCTTTCTTTCTTGCTTGTTTGTATATCCAATACAGTGAGTAATTTGTGCATTGATTTTCGGAACCAGATTCAGATGGAAAAAAAAAAAAAAAAAAAAAAAAAAAAATACATCAACTTCCCTCCGACTTTTTCTTGTGTATCTTTTTTTGAAGGGATGGGAGGTAGGAACGGAAGGAAATGGAATATGCTCCTGCATAATCCCAAACCCCCAAATCACAAAGTGTCACTCTTCCCCAACCTCGACCCTCGAGGATATGATACGGTGAGGAGGTATAGGCAGGTATCATACTTGGGACGGCAGACACAATAAGCAGTAATAAAGCCCCCTCACGAGTATTCCATCGCGCAGGAAAGCAAGAAAAGCCCATGCCATATCACGCTTGTAAATTTCCATTACTGTAGCGGTACGCTGGGAAGGAAGGAAGCAGAATGATACGTAACCCAGATGGACTTTTTCCTTGTAAAAGACGTTTTGTATTTCGCTAAAGTGTGGATATTTATCGGCGGCAGCGGTGAGGACTGGAGGGGTTTGTGTGTGTGTGTGGGGGTGGTAGTAGTAGTGGGACTAGCGATCGGCTTTGACAGCGGTTTATGTTATTTTCGGTGAGTATACTTTCGCTTCGTCGCTCGTGATGGATGGATGGATGGATAGATAGTTCGGGCGAGATAAGCCGTTCATGAATAATCACTCGGTCCGGCTTCCGTTTTCTTTTTTTCTTTTTTTTTTTCTTTTTTTTCTTTTTTTTCTTGTTCGTGGATGAGTGGCTGTAGGCAGATGTCATACTTGCCGCATTGTACATAAGAAGATAGTAGGGGAGCGTATGGATGAGCCTTGCCCTTCCACCCTGGTCCGTTCCGGCAAAGGTGTTTACAGACAACAAAACTACCGTACCGTACGATATGGCAAGCTCATGTGGACACCAATGGGACCTCTAGGAGCTGTGATATTCCCGTCCCATCCTGTTCCAACCATCCCACAAACATGGGTACAGTATCGTGAAAAAGCCCCCCATCCCCATCCGGAATCCGAGTTCTCCGAATTCTACCCCCCCCGGGGCGCCCCGCATTGCACCGAACTGCACCCCGCATAATCCATAATAATAATAAAACTTTCATTGTAAGATTCCGAACAGACATGCGATAAATAATGAATAAAGAATAAATACAGTTTACACTTTAAAAAAACAAAAACAAAATAAAACAAACCCAGGAGAGGAGGATACAGTATGGGGACACCTATGCAAGATCAAACATCAAGAAAAGAAAAGAAAAGAAAGGGATTATTGATAATAAGGATTAGGTTAGGAGAGAGGGAAGGGAGGAAGGAAGGGGAAAAAAAAAAAAAAACTCCAGCGCCATATTGCTACAACAACCACAAGGTATCTCGTGGAGTGTTTGTACTTGTTTGTGTAGATAAAAAAAAACTCCGTCTATGATACCTTGTTTACACGTTTCTTTGCGATTTTCATCTTTTTGTCGACCCTGTTTTTTTTTTCGGTTGGTTAGCTATTTTATCTTATATATAGGTGATAGGGGAAGACTAACTTATCAACATCACGATCAAGATCCTCCAGCATCTTATTCTGAACATCAATCTCTTCACCAATTGCTACTCCAATTTCCTTCATTCGACTCACGTTCTTCAACATGCCCTCCACGACTCTATCCTGCTCTTGCATATATTGGTCGTTGAGTTGTAGTACACCCTGGTTATCCAGTTCCCTAGTACGCTCCGTCTCCGGAAGTGGTGCACCGAGAACTCTTCCACCGCCGAAAGTATTCCTACTCGTGCTGGCCCCTGCAAAGAGGGCATTCTTATCAGCTGCTGTAGCGGCGGTGGAAGAGTTTTGAGCAGCCCGCTTGGAGGCTAGCGAATTTGCTAGGGATTCTAGGCCATCCCGTTCCTTACGGGCTGACGAGACCAAGTCTTTTCGTCGTCGGATCTCTCCGTCGAGTAGTTCCTTGCCTTCCTTGCCTGCTCCCCATCCATTATTGCCAACCTCCTTGAGTCCGCTATCCAACGCTGTGATTAGAGAGCCAGCCTTGACGAGACAACGCTTAGTCCCCGCGGAAGCCTCATGTTGTTCCCAAGCCGGCCCCGCCTGATCACGCTTCGACAAGAACATTCTCGCATCGTGTAGCAGCGTCTTCAATTCCCGATGTGTATCCAGCCACAAGGTCGGATCCGTAATCGGTCCACCTCCACCCCCTATACCCCCACCCGGCGTGTATCCCAGAGAATTCGTGCTAGACGCGGCTGACGATCCAGCAGACCAATTCGCAGGCAAGTTCAGAAACGTTCTCCAGGCGGGTGAGTCACGCCAGCGAGGATCGTCGGAGCGCAGAATCCCCAGGAGGTATTTTTCCAGCCCATCTCGACGCTCCTCGGTCATCACGGGGTTGTTGACGGTTCGGGAGAAGTAGGATTTTGGTGGAAGCGGCTTGGGCGGCGCGCTGCCGACCATGTCGGTTAGTCGCGAGTGCAGCTCGGCAAAGTCATTGTAACGTTTTTTGACGGTTATCGAACGGAGAGGGAGGCGGAGGAGGATGTGGTAGACTGTGTGTGGTTTTCCCGGTGATGTGGCGAGGGAAGTTGTCGGTATGGAGATTTCAAGAGTTGTCATTGTGGTTTGTTTATGGCTTTTTCGTTTGTTGGGGGATGGAAGGGAGTTGAGAGGGGGTGTGTTTGCTCGTTTGATAAAGTAACGAACCGATGATCCCAGAAGAAGTCAGGTAAAGGAAGGATCAGGTAAAAGCAAGATCAAGATAGATAAGATCTGTCTTGGAAAGGAAACGGGTTGCTGGAGTCTTTATGATGCGATGACGACCTTCTGGGAGTCTTGATAAGGAATAGTATGGTGTGGAGGTCAGTAACTATGGGACAGGGGAGTTTGTCTGAGTGTGGTGAATGGTCAAGTGTGCTACAGTGCTGAGTGGAAAGATCAAACCAACTCTCTCGGAATGAGATGAGTTCAAAACCAGAAAACGAGTGACACGGGAGATTAAACCCAGTCAGCCGGTAATGAAAATGTGGCTAGGTGTGGCAGACTAAAGCTGGCTGATCCATTAAAATCGGGGGGTAAAGCCACAAATAGTAAATCACCACCGGAGGCCTAGCAAGTAATCCCCGGCAACGTATGATAACTTTTAAGGTGTGGTGCAGGTGTCCCGAATCAAAACCCAACACCAAGGAACTCGGTAGACTACAAAGATTATTTGTAGCTATTTGATGTTTCCGAACAGCTCTTTAATCACATATTCTCTTCTCTCCCATAATATTCTCCAACTCTACTTTGCTACATTCTTATAGTCCCATACAGAACACCATTTCATCAACCCTTCATCTCCCTTTAAAACTATACTTCCATCACTTCCTAGCACCCATCTGGTCTTGCTGCTTCTGATACCCTAGTTTTCCTGTTCTCGCTGGTGTTTGTCTGGCACCCTACGCCTGATGTTGTCGAGACCAATATCGTTAGTGTCAGTATATTGCTCGGCTCTCGTCACTTTTTGTTTGTTTGGGTCCTCAATAGCTTACTGATATTTGCGTGTGTGTGATGACGTATAGGCCCGTCACTCTGAGAGAAGCTGCCCTCGATTCTCCAACATTTCGCGGTACGGTAGTTCACTATGGGGAACAGGTGGAGCTTGTTGAGAAATGGCTCGAGGGCTACTTGAAAGCTACCTTGAAGCTCTGTAGTGAGGTGAATGGCAAGTTTGAAGCTTCACCCCCGAAATATGGAAGTGTTTGCTAACATAACTGAATATAGGGCTCGAAGAAGTTGTGAACAACTATCTAGGAAAGGGGGTTCCCAATGGTGTATCAGAGTCGATAATTGATCAGGACTACACGCTGCTCGCTATTAGGAGGTTTGCGGAGGGCTCAAGAGGGTTTTGGGGGGCTGTTGTAAATGGGGCCAAAAAGGTTGAGCAGACCGTTGTGGAACCCTTATTAGGGTTTCAAAGATCGGAGCTCAGGGTATTCAAGGTAAGGGGCCACGGGCAGGCAGCTTCCTCATGAATTCATACTCACAATTGTCTTTAGGAGTCACGACGTTCCCTCGAGATCACCCAGGCCAAATACGATTCCCTTCTTGCTCGCTATGCCGGATTGTCAAAATCGAAGGAACCTTCATCACTCCGTGAGGATGCGTTCCAACTCTACGAGGCTAGAAAGTTGTACATTAGGGCTTGCTTAGATTTCTGTGTTGCCGCGCCCATCTTTCGTGCCTCGTTGGACCGTATCTTGACCAAGGTGTTATCGGACCAGTCTAGGGAGCAGATACGCCTCCGACGTGAAGGGACCGCAGCAGCTGAAAAATATGCAGCTGAAATGGATAGGATAAGGGCTTGGAGTGAGGGTATGGAACAGAGTGATAAAGTATTCCGCAAAGAGCTTCTTATGACAAGAAAAGAATTGGAAGAGAAGGTAAAGAGAGAGCTGCACCCCGCCAGGGAGTTGGAGGAGTACGCGAGCAGCACAGTTCCTTATCTATCTAGCAAAGGGCCTGGCATTGCCCCAGAAGGTGAAAACATATCAAGTGAAAAACAAGGCTGGTTGTTTATGAGGACATTGACGGGTAAACCAACCCGAAGCGTTTGGGTTAGACGCTGGTTCTTTGTGAGGGAAGGGATATTCGGATGGCTCATGCAAGGATATAGGGGTGGTGCAATGGAGGAAAGTGAAAAGATTGGTGTTCTGCTGTGCAATATTAAACCCGCATTCCAGGAGGAACGAAGATTTTGTTTCGGGGTAAAGACAAAAGATACCACAATATTGCTCCAATCGGAAACTCAAGCAGAGCTCACGTCATGGCTCTCAGTCTTTGAACAGGCAAAAAGGACTGCTGTCGAATCGGCATCTTCTACGGCATCAACCCAAGCTTTTTCTATCATCCCGCCTTCGGCTCCCGTTCTCGCTACTGAGCCAGCATACATAACAAAAGGCCATGATGGTAATAATGTCTCTTCAGCATTCGCATCACAATCAACAGGTAAAGATGGTATCTCTCTAAACCCACTGAGTATGTCGAGACATCTCCTTGTTCACCGCGAACGTGGGAATGATGGTGAAGCTTCCGGAATCGATCGTTCATTAACTATGCCTCTCAATCCCCTTGGAAGTCCCCCCCGAGGAACCTCTTTTGATATCAGTAGGAATGATAATCCAACTCCGGTGACTTCGGGGGCTCGAGAAAAAATTGCACAGAAACTGGATATCCAGAGGAAAACAGGGTCCACCGAGCGAAATCAGTCTTCGGTGGTTCCGCCAGTCTCGCCAAGTAATAATAATAGTGGTAGTGGTGTTGGTATATCAGCCTTGATCTCCGCGAGCCATAACGCTTTGCCATTCCATCCGCCAGCATCACCCCCAGCTGATGGAAAGTTTACAGATGGACCTTCTAGCCTTGCTCCGACCACTTTGGCCAGTACGCCGGCGCCAGTTACGTTATCAAAAGCGGCGATGGTAACATCGGGACAGGAGCCAATAAACGATGATTTTGGATCTAAGGGCCACCGAAAGACTCAGAGTTTGGATGCAACTGTCGGACCCCATTTGCCTGGTGGGGGGGATAATCTATCTGGCGGAAAGGACGAATACCCTCCGGGGTATCCCCCGGAGCTCAGAGCTCAAGATAACCATTTCAGAGTCTTATTTCCTGGAAGAAGGTCCGGGGAAGTGGTATTACTTGGTGAGTGATGGTTTTTGTTTTCCGCCTTTTGACGCCCTACATGTGGCAGAATTAATAACAAACGCCCGCCGGACAGTTTTCCGAGCAACATGGAGCCCGAATGATACACAGGAGCTTCCGGGTCGCTGCTACGTGACAGTTGACAATGTGTATTTCTACTCCCATTATCTTGGCCTTGTGTTTACTAGCGTCATACCCCTCACATCTATTACTGAGGTAAAGGCTGTTCCTGGAAAGGACTGTGATTACCTATTTTTGCATCTTGACCCCGAAGAGGAAGATGTAGGAGTTGAGCAGGAAGGACATGAACCGCAAATTACGATCAAGATATTCTTGGAGCCAGTAAGGCTCTTGCAAAGACGTCTGCTCTTTTTGGTCAAAAACGCCAACGCATTGAGCGAAGACGACCCTCCGAAGCTCCCGGCCAGAAAGGTCCTAGAGAGACTTATCGCATTGGAGCGTGAGTTGGAGGAACGGACTGGGACTGATACCGAGAGTTGGGAAGATGTGGGGTTTGTAGATGTGCATGATGAGCTTGAGCGAAGGAAACGTACAGGCGAGCTGGTGAGAGTACGGATTGACGGGTAAGCAGTTCGCTTTGAGGCGGGATCTAAAGTTTGATACTAAAGCAATGTCTAGCGATATTTTAACGTCTCACCCGACTATCACTCAAAGAGGCATTGACGGCAAAGTCAAGGAAGTGACTCGCTTTAAATTACCTTCGGTACCGGTCGTCTACGAGCCCGAGGGGATGGATAAAAAAGCGTTTGAACGAGAGTTTGAAGTTTCGCCAAAAGCTATGTTTCACGTCATGTTTGGAGACAAATCCGCTGTCTTCCAAATGTTATATCATGAGAGAAGAGCACGGCGTATGAGTTCCCGACGCCCACTAAATTTTTCACGATCTTGGTAAAGTAAATGCTGACGGCCTTTCTTGGTTTCACAGACATTCAACAGGGCGCATGGACCCAGCTAGACGATGGAAGGATGAGGCGGGAATTTAAATACCAGATCGAATATCATAATATTTTACGTAGGTCCCGGAAACTGGGGCCGGTTGCTGGCGCAGTGCTGATAAAAGACGTTTAGGGAGATTACAGATATCAAATGTGGTTGATCATCAAACGATTGAGAAACAAGACGATCATTTGTAGGTCCCCAAACTTCCTAGCGATCCTTAAATATATGGGGTACAACAGGCTAACCTATCCGTAGGTGTTATGTAATCACGGACCGAAAAACACCCTGGCATTTGCCTCACCGCGAGCATTTCATGCTTGTCAGCAAGGTGGTCATTACTCACGTAGCAAAATCAAAGTGTAAATTATCTATCTGGACTGCTGTCGAATGGGCAAAGGAGCCGACTTTCTCAAAGGGTAGGTCATCTTTTCATATTTGATTAGAAATTATGGGGGCGGTTTGGTTGATGTAACGTTGGTTGTCGCAGGAATCGTTCACAGACAAGCCCTCGATGATCTCGACTTAGACGCCCTCGACCTGGGAGATGTCGTGGCGGATCAGGCACGGAAATTAGGTTCCCAAAGCCTCACAGAGAAGGCTGCGTACGTCTTTGGAGGGATAGGCCAAGAAACCCCGGGTTCCTACCTGACAGCGGGGGAGTTGGACGGTACGCCTCTCGCCTCAGATCTTGACCCAAGAGCGCCGAGGTTACCGATCGCCCACAGATCCCTCTCCCAGATGATGCTGGAAACTGGCTTGAGCTTTCTCGAGAGTGCGGTGTCTAGCCTTATGATGTGGACATTCGCGGCTCTGCAAAAAGCCTGGGGGATCGCGTCGGCGCAGCGCATCATCTTACTATTTCTAGCTGTATCTCTCTTGAGCAATATGATGCTTAGCTCGAGATCTACAGTTTCATACTGGAATGAAAGGAGAGCCGCAAAGTTTATGAATGCCGTGGGAGTATCACCTAATGGAATTATGTCCAGAGTGGTTTATTTGAAGGATATGGATGAAATAGTTCTTAATGGGACGGATTTAGTACACGATAGCTCTAGTCAATGGTAATGTCCACCAAGGCCCACTTTTCAACTTTTACCCTGCTATTCGAAACGGCACGTACTGACAGCCTTGCAGCTATGCGAAGTTTAGAGAGCTCGCCAGTTTCACTGATATGGACGCAGACGCGGCACTAGCCAGCAAAGGGTTTTCCAGTGCTTCTACCCGCGCTACTGCACAAAGGCTCCGGCTCTCTAGGCAAAATCTTGGGTCGTACCGCCATGACTTGCTCGTAGCGATGAGAGTTGTTAATAGCTTGGAGAGAGACATGGTACATGCCGAATGGGACAATTGGCTTTTCGAGGAGACATCTAGATGCAAACAGGCGCTCTTTATTTTGAATAGCCGGAAGCCACCGGCTGGAAGTGCCGGTCAAAGCAGTATATCTGAGGGAGATGATAGAGGAGAGCGCAGTGAAGCTGCAAAATGGCTTTCAGAATACTGCGATAGTTGCAGCAGAGAGCGAAGTGAGTCTGATACCGGACGACGTCTCGGTCTAGCATTTCCTTGAAAGTTTAATTTCCTTATTCCTTCTCTGCATCTTATCTTGTCCGGGTTAGAATTGTTTTTTGTCCTATTTTGTTTTTTATCTTTTTCTGTAAGTTAGTTTGTCGGTGATATGTGATATGGGTAGATTGGTATGGGCATCGGTCTTCTCATCCATTCATTCATTCGTTATATCGGGGGTTCTTTTTTTTCTTTTTTTCTTTTTCAATCTAGGTTACCGTATATACCTAAATTCATCATCATTCCTCTTTTGTAGGTTTTTTTAATTTCTCTTATTTTTATTTTTTTTCATCCTATCTTTTTAATGCAAGTAAAAAAGGAAAAATCTGCACCGCACTGGCACCGGTATACCAACACCACTAATTAGCTGGAAAACTCAATCCTATTGGCGGTATCACCATGGTAGCCACTGTCGTAATAACGTTGTGGTCATCGCCCTACGATAGCATCATTTAAGCTACTGTATGATAGTCTACGGTACGGTAGTAGTCTATCGCACCGCATCGCAGATTGAGTTAAACTTTGCTCCAACAAACAGTGGACACAGCAAGCCGAACGAAACCAAACCAAACCAAACAATCGTAGCAGGGTGGAAACTGAACTGGAGTCTTGACTGTTGATGGATGGATGGATGGATGAGAAGTGGGGAAGGGGAGGGGAAGATACCAGTATCTTTGGGAAAAAAGAAAAAAAAGAAGGCTTCTTTGATGCTTCTATACGCTAGTCGGTATACGTATAATGGATACCGAAGTTTAGCGTAGGATGGGAGTGTTGTCTTCGGTGCAAGTACAGTACAGTACAAGTATATCCACCCATCGAATTCCATTGCTTCTTCTACTTTACCGCAGACCAAGTATCATACTTTAGTTAGCACAATACCATAACCATAAATCAATCCATCGGAAAAGAAGAAAAAGGAAAAAAGAAAAAAAAAACAGCCCATACTGTAGTATGATAAATTATCTATACCGTGTACGGTGGTAGGTAGTCTTAGCATAAGTCCACCATCCCAAATCCCACTCTACATCTCACGAAATTACGAAATAAACCCCACCCATCAATGCACCTTCACCCTCAAGAAAGAAAGAAAGAGAAAAAAGAAAAAAAAAACCCACCGACCGACGGGATCCGGCCGGCCGGATACTACACAACAGAACGGAAAAGAAAAGAAAAAAAACCAAAAACCAAAAACCAAAATAAACCAAAATACAGTACCGTACCGCACTGTACAATCCATCACCATCCCCTCCCCCCGGCCGCGCGGGGCGGTTACTTTCCAGTATACCGACTACGTACTCGATTGCCCATCTTAGCACTTCCTGAAACAAAAGGGGGGGTTTTTGCGCTTACAATGCAGGTTACTCTTGCAGTTGCCGGTTTACTTTTTTTTTTACTTTTCTGTATATGGTCAAGCCTGGGTATGTTCTTTAGAAACATTGGATGGTGGGCTGGGAAAAGGAATAGTGTATGGAAGCGTTGGGTGGTTTATTCGTGGAGGCTGACGGTCACGGGCGGGTGGGCGCTTGGGGGCGGTTGCGGGTACGGATTATTCCATACACTGGGGGAGGGAAGGGGGGCTTCTAAGTTGTTTGTGGCTTTGTTACTGCTTGTTGAGTTTGGCGGTTTTGGCGGCAAAGGAGGAGGGGGGGTTTTCTTCTTTACTTTTTGATATGGGGGGAATCTAGATTTTGAATTTTCGTACAATATGATTGATGGCGTTGTTGTTGTTGTGGGAGATGGGCTTGGGTTTACCGTAGTAGTAGTAGTGGGGTTTTTTACCGTTACATTGTTTACGGTGTAGTGCGAGTGCGGTGTGGTGTGGTGCTGTAACTTGGTTGAGATCTGACTTGCAGTGAGTTTAATGGCTTTTTTTTTTCTGTTCCTGAATGAATGAATTGCTCTCGACGGTGTTCGTGCTACGTGAGAAGTCGTCATTCTTGCTAACATACATATACTGTACAATCGTGCGTGTGCATACGGTGCTTGCTTGCTTGTATAGTACATGAGTAGGTTGAAAAAGGTAATAGTAGAATCTGGTGATGATGGTGAGGATTTATCCGTGCTCAACCAACCTACATACGGTACTCTTGGACCGGAAGCTTTTTTCCCCCCTGATGCTTGCTTGCTTGGTAGTGCGAACGAGCGAACGAGTCAATACCAATCTTTTACCGCCCGCCTGTCAAAAAGTTAAAACGTCCGCGCTTTTCCTTACTGTACGTCCATCCATCCATCAATCTATCCATTCATCGCTTGAGCAAGGAAAAAAAAAAAAAAAGTGGTTATGGTTGTTGTTGTGGTTGGGGTTGGGGTTGGGGTAAGACAAGGGTGTGCGATTATTTTTAGAACCTAAAAAAAAAACAAAAAAAAACAAAAAAAAAAACACTTGGACCCTAGATAACTCCGCTACGGTACGCTAACTAAAACTTGACTGACAGATTGTGGCTTTTTCCCCAATTAAATAAAACTCCCGGTCAGATCTGATCTGATCATGTATTGCATGTACGATACCTACCATAGTTAGTTTAGCCAACTTATGATGCTGATGATGATGATGATGCGAGTAAGCACTCCACTCCCTTTACTTCCCCTTCCCGCGCGAAAGACGGCGAAGCGTAATAGATATATTGAAGATTTGCTTGCAGACGCTGACTTAAACTGACTGGTGCGGAAGCGGGGAGGTTGGAAGTGAAGTGAAGAAAAGTGCACGTATCATATCAAATCAAATAATACTAAGACTGGGAAAAAAATGGCCCCGGGGGGGGGGGGGAAACTAGACTAAGTTTGAATTTTTCAAAACACCCGCTCGTAGCTGGCGAACTCGTTACCGCACTGTACTATGTTCGTAAAATAAATAAAAAAAAACAAAAGTTTATGATCGTCCCCGCTGGTTCGCTCGTTAGCAACTGCGCTCCACGCACGTACCGTACCGTACCTGTTTCTTGTTTCCTGTTTTCTGTTCCTGTATCGTGCAACACTCCCCTCCCTCACTCACACCCGTTAACAAAATAAAATAGAAAATCAAACGCCCGGACTAGGCAGGTACGGTACGAGTACAGTACAATACAAACCATTCATACAAGTACAGGGGGTGAAGGGTAAGTGAGGCGAAGGGGGTGTGATCGGCTTTTAGGCCACTTCGGCCACTCAGAGAGCAGTATATCGTGGAGTCACTGTGGCATGAGGAGTACCGGTACCGTAGAGGGTTCGCCTGACTTTTTTCCATCTGCAAAAAAAAAAAAAAAAAAAAGAGCCAAGATTCGCCCTTCGCTCACCCCCTAGTACAGTATTATATTCCCACCCACCCATCCACCCACCAGCCCACGACAAACCCCCCTCTCATTTCTTCCTTTTGGGACCACTTGTGCTACCATTTTCAATTCCAATTTTGGAATGCTTGTACATACACACATTAGGGTATGGTACACAAAGAATTACCAAAAGAGAAAGTTTGTCCCCTCTGGAGGAAGAAGGAGAAGTGATTCTGAGACTATTGTAAACGAAACACACCTGGGAAGAAGAAGAACGCCGATGGGAAGGGGAGGGAGGAAGTGACAAGTTGTGGCATGGGTACAGTACTATGTACGGTATGGGTATAGTATCTGTGGTTATGATATGGTTGAAGAGGAATGGTAAGAAGCACTAAAGCGCCAGCCTGATGCAGGCAGGGTTATCATAGCTAGCTATATAGATCTACGGAAGGAAGGGAGGCCCGGGGAGGATGTACGGGATTTTTTTGATTTGGTGAGATGGATGGGATGGGATGGGATGGGATGTGAAGGGGGACTACGCCTATACTTGGCTTGGATTTGGTATATTATCGAGACTAAGCTAACAAACAGGAAGAGTTTTGTCGCTGAGGTGGGGATGGAGGAGGCAAAAGAGGGAAGGTGAGATGAGGTAAGGTAAGGGAAGAGGTATATCCAGCGGGTATGTACAATAGGTATGTATGTATATGTACGCAAATGGGGTAAAAATAATACTATTGTCTCTCCATCTACTCGTACTGTATGATACACGGATTTGTTAGTTAGTTGCCAGTGTCGCTTTTTCTTCTTCTTCATATGGTTAGTGAGTGAGGGCACTATTGTAGGCACCGTAGCTGGTTATCACTATGTCTATCATACCGTACAGAATGTCATTTCCACATACTCTTGATCCGTAGACTATGGTTAATGCAAGCAAGCAACCCTGGACGGAGGAAGGAAGGGAAGGAGCGAGGGGCTTTTGCGCCCGATGGGATTGTTTAGTCGAATTTGGTGCTGTATGGCTTCTTTTCCTCTCTCTACGGTACTTATGTCCTTTTCATATTCACTCACGGTGGGTTGGTTGGTACGGTATCATAGAGGAAGAAAGAGAGACATGTCGCATGGTCAAAGTTACGGTCGTAGACATTTCACCTTTCCTCCTCCTCCTCCTCCTCCTACTGGGGATTTTCCGCTTTGGGAGGAGTCTTGTCAATCGGTTCTATGACCGGGGGGATCTACTCTGTCTTTTTCTTTTCTTTTTTCCTTTTTCCTTTTTTTTTTTTTTTTTGGTAACAAGTGATTTTTTTTTTTTTTCTTCTTCCTCTTCTCCCGCATGTTCCTGGTTTGGGGCTTTTTTTGGGTCTTGCACCACCACCACCATCTCATTTACAACCCATTGGCCCTGCCAAGCTTACTCCACGCCGCATCGAAATGCACCTGCGTTTTCGCGATTGTTTCGAGTTGGTCTCAAGCTAAACCTTCAATTCACCCATTCTATTCGGCTTTCCTGGTGTTTTGGGTTGCGAAGCGGGCTGTGGGGTGAGTGAGAAGGGGGTGAGAACGAGTGAGGGGAGGTGCGAGGGGAATCTCCGTTCTTGTTTCATGTGGGTATCAGTCGATGCAACCCGAGATGTTCATACTACACAACAGATAATCCCGTAAGACTGTGCTGCTTCCGGAATCTCGGGTCTTTTTTTTTTTTTTTTTTTTTTTGTTGTTGTCGCTGTTGTCACGGCGTAAAGTTAGCTATTTTGAACGAACCGGAGGAGGGAGGGAGGAAGGGCTAAGGCAAGTTGAAAGTGAAGTGTCTGAATGGTTCAAGACCGTGTTTCGTAGAGGATGTCGTAGGGTTTCCTCTTTCCTTCCCTATGATACGATACCTGTACAGTACATTGCTCTTGATCCATTCATTTTTATTTCTTATTTCATTTTTCCAAATGACTTTGTTGTTGTTAGAGTAATGGCAGCCTTACCAGACTGGGACGTGTAAGATTGGTTCGATCTGGGCTATTTCCCCGTAAACATTTCTTCGTTGTCGTCCCAATAGTTCAACTGCGGGAGGAGGATAGTAGCAGGAGCATCAGCATCAGCATGAGCAGAGAAGAGGTTGAGATGTGTGCGCTGCTGCTTCTGCTGCTGCACCACCACCGGTGGTTCTGACGTCGCGAATCAACTGCGGTACTCTAGTGCGATGGGGGCGGGACCTGCGACGCTACAGGAATGTGTGTGGCTGCTTTTTGACAAAACTGCTATGATACTGTAATTCTGCTATTATCATACTACAAAATTGCTCTGCTTCTGTCTAGAGTATGTTTAACCCTTCCTCCCAGAATGAAGGGCAATAAAGGAAAAAGGAAATAATAATAATAAAAAATCATCCCTGGTCATTGAGGAGGCTCCTGCACATCGGGCTGGACACCAGTGCCTCGATTGAACCTTCCAGCGGCTCCAGAAAATTCGGTTGCCGACAAGGGACATACAGTATTGTAAACGCTGAACCGAATTTAAACTCTTTCTCAAATCGGGACGGAGTGGAGTGGGGGGGGGGGGGGGGGGGGGGATGGAGTGACATGGTGGAACACCATAATACAGGTATGTAAAGTATACTCGTACGGCGGCCACTAGAGCACAGCGCTTGCGCCAGGTATCTAAAAGAAACCTAGGAAGCCTAGAGGAAGGGCCCGTTGTTCGTGCTTACAATATAATAATTTTGGGGGAACTACTTCTTCCTAACCCCCCCCTCCTCCTCCTTCTCCCCGCCTCTTTTTCTCTTGTCCTCCATCGCCTCTGTCGCTCTTTTGCAAACCAACCCACCGGTTGTATTTTGTTTTTGTTTTTTTTGTTTTTTTTTTCCTTCATTCTTTTAATCCGTTATTTATTTATTTTTTCGACTACCACTAGTATATCTTACTAATTGTCCTCCAAGAGCTGGTCCTCTTTTTCGCTGCATCCGTGCTTTCCGTTCTTGTTTCCCTTCGCCTTGGTCAACAGGTTGACGACGTTCTTTAAACTCTTTAATATCTTGCCTTCCTCCCCTCAGAGGTCGTACATTCACATTCTCTCCGGCCGGTCCGATCATTTGGCTTTGGGTTTCCTTCAGTATATACATCTACTACTACTACTATTACTACTTGCAACGGCAACGACGACTATACTACTACTTATTAAACTACTATAGTATTACTACTACTGCAACTGCAACTGCAACTGCAACTACTACTACTACTACTACTACTACTACAACATACCCAGGCACAACACATAAACACTCGTACATACTACACATACATACATTTGCAACAACTTTTATTTTCTTTTCTTTCCTTTTATTTCTACTATACGAGTAAGTAGTTTGATCATTCCCCCATAAACCCTCCTTGCTTCCTCGGTCTACGGTTCTGCTTTAGGGTGCTGTAACCCGGCGGGATGGGCAGATGGAGACTTGAGATACAGATTGAGATTGAAATTATGATCGTGCTAACGGATGTCTGCATTTCAGTTATTGTCTTTGTACTACTTTCTAAAGGTTGAACATAGTTGCACGCGTTAGCCATGGATTCAATTCTTGCACAGTAAGTTGGAACTGAGAAAGATTCCCCAAGAGAGATAGAGAAAGGACCACTTGTGGTTGTTTTATTTCACCTTGCTCCTGCCCAGGTGACTGATGATAACCTTTTTTCTTTCCTTGAATAGACAACGGAGTGCTCCCAAAAACCCTTTTACCATCTCTCAGCCTCCACAATTCAGGCCCTCAAACCTGACAGATACTTTCCCTCGGACATTCCACCCAGCTATGGGCTCTCCTCTTCCAGATTCCTTTGCCTTGTGGCCGCCGACCCCTCGCACGAATGGAAACAGACCTGCGACAGTTCATGAAACTAACTTTTCATATTCTCTTCCTGAAGACTGCTCAGCTGCTACTGCGTCTTGGGATCCAAATTGCCTGTCTATGGGATTGCCCTCTGAGAACCATAATATGGGAACCAATGGAGTGGACATGTCCCAACAATACGACGATAACTCATTAGATAGTAGGTTGCACCCAGGGAGGGAAGGAAGGAGGGGAAAAAAAAAAAAAAAGATTAATATGATTTTCAAAGCGAATGGTTACTGACATTAAAGCTTATAGACAATGATTGGAACCGCCCTCGTGGAGGCAACTATAGTTCAGTGTTGCGTAACCTGGACAATGATGTCGATCGTCTAGGGTCCAGCTATGGGAGCAGCAGTAATGGTACAAGCCTACTCGATCCTCGCTATCCATACTCTACACAGACCAGAGACAGTGATAGTTTGAGTTTGAATACCAACTTTCCTCGCCGTTTATCAGATGCCGCTTCACTTTCAAGTGCAGATGCGCTAGTATCAGCATCGGACATGCCCTACGACGACTATTCTTCATACGAGGGATCAGTCATGACCGACTATACCCACAGAACACCAATATCGATGTCCACTACTACTACGCCGCTTTCACCTGTAATGTCACCACGCCAGACTAGCCGGATATCGGTTCGTAGTGGTAGTAGGGGCCGGGCTTCACCTTCCCCATCTCGTGCCCTAAACCTGCGATCTGCGCCGTACCCTACTGGAGGCAGGGATGCAGCGAACAAGAGGTGGTCCACCGGGTCCTTCATACCAGGGTCGCAGGCTTCGTCTCCGTACATTGGCCACGTAGATCCGCATTTACAATCACACTTCCACTCCCACCATTCCTCTCCAACATGTTCCTCCGCGCACCCCGCCCCGCAGCAACTCCTCCTCTCGCACAACCATGGCTTCCCCCGAGCCAACGGCTTGCTTCCCAGCTCATATATGGATACATCGTCATCACCGCACGACTGCCACTCACAGATGCCGAACCACCTCCTGGTTAAGATGCTCCAGTCCAACGCAGCAGAGCACTACCGCAGCCACTACACTGACCTCACTGAGCCCCCGGATCTTTACGCTTCCCTGAATGAGGAGCAGATCCCACCTCCCCCAGAGGATATGGATCCCGAAGACCCGGACCTCAAGCCTCACGAGCAGGAGCTCAGGTTCGAGGGAGACCTGTACACACCTAGATGGGTCCGCGGTCACGGGAACAAGCGCGAGGGGTGGTGCGGGATCTGCAAGCCTGGACGCTGGCTGGTGCTCAAGAACTCTGCGTTCTGGTACGACAAGTCCTTCACCCACGGCATTAGTGCGGCCACCGGACAGAGGTTCTTGGAGCCCGAGTCGGTGAGGAGAATGGAGGGGAATCCGGATGTCTGGGAGGGTCTATGCCATTCATGCAAAGATTGGGTTGCCCTGGTCAGCAATAAGAAGAAGGGGACTACTTGGTTTAGACATGCTTACAAGGTTTGTTTCTATCGATGCCGATGATATATATATAAAAATCATCGTTTAATTACAGTGAAGAGATGCTAACTGTTTGGTCAATGAATTTTAGTGCCATACACATCCTAAGATTAAAGATGCACCAAAGCGGAGGAGGGAGAGTAGTCAAGGCAAGGCCGCTGCAGCGGCTGCAGCCGCCAAAGCAAAAGTAGATGCCATGAACATGAACGGCATGCACCACGAATCGATGGGATGAAATACCCTTCTCTTCTCTTCTCTTCCCTTCCCCATCTCCCGACCATCCAATGATCTTTCCCCCCCTTTTTTATTTTTTACTTGTAACCTTCCCCCTCCGCTCCCTCCCTCGCCAATGTTACTTTTTACGGATTTTCTTGCCCTTATAACGACCCCACTCCTACCCTTTCTTCCCCTCTAATGAGATGGACACGCAGCTCCAAATTCCCTTTTTTTTCGTCTATTTCCTTTTATTTTCTATTTATTTTCTATTTTTTATTATACATTTTCCTTATTTCTTATTTCTTATTGTGTTTTTTTTATAACTTGGTTTGGAGTGTTTTTTTTTTTTTGGTATTTGGTTTTTGGTTTTGGAATTTTTCGGCGGGGCGAAAGTGTGAGAGAGAGGGGTCGGTCGGTGGCATTAAAATTTTTTTATTTTTTATGTTACAGTATGTTAACTTATGTGGAAAAGGAAGCAAAAAGGAAAGGGGCCATGTTTCATCATCATCATCATCAGTTTATTTCTTTCGTTTTGTCTCTCTTGGTTTTTGCATAAAGTTGTGGTTTTCCTTATTTTTATGATTTAGTTACGGTACAGTGTCCATTGGGTGGGTTCTTATCATCATCATTATCATACCCAAACCTCTCTCATTGTCTGGGGAGGTCTCATTTTCATTTTCTTCTCTTCCAATTATTAAAAAAAAAAAAAAAAAGATTTTTTGACGATTTTGTTTTTGTCTCTCTTTCTCCCACTCTCTCTGTGCGTGGGTGTGGTAGTGTGGTGTAAGTTATGTCTGCATGTTTTACTTTTGGTCGTTTGTGTTTTTGTTTCACATTTCGTTTCCCAAAAACTTTCATGCTCGGAACTCTTTTCATTTTTTATTCTTCTTGTGGAGATATATTGGTTTTTCAGGGTGAAATTGGTAAGTCATGGTAAGATATCTTTTCCTTCTTGTTTCTTCGTAGCGGTGGCTTGGTCCGGGTCATAGGCGGGGTTTCGGGGTTTATTGATTTTGTGATTTTTTCTCTCTTTCTTCTAGTCTTCCTATTTGTTCTATAGAGGGGTTTTTTTTATGACGATGGACGAACGAACCGCTTTCTATTTATTTTTTTTGATATCTGAGATCTGATTTGTTTTTTTTCCCAGCCATTTCCTTCTTAGCCAATCGTTCTTGGTTTGTATTTTCCTTATTATTCTTTCTTGATTTTTCATAACTTAAGGTCAATTGCTCTTTTTATATATATATATATATTGTTTTCCCTCTGTTCTTTGTTCTTCCTTCTTTTTATCTTCATAAAATTAAAGGTCAAAAACAAGAAAAAAAGATCCTCGTGAGTTTTATCTGTTCGGTTCGAGTAACGTTTTCTGTAGTTCGTTCTTTGTCGGGTTGTGATGTGAAGAACTATGATAGGCAGTGTCAGCTTGGAAGAAATAGTTGCTAGAACATTCGATCAAGCGGGTTGGGATTTTTTTTCTTCTTTCTACAGGCCAAAGCCTCAGGTCAAAAGGTCAAGGTTCAAAGCGGCCGCTGAGCTTCTTTTCCACTCAAACCCCCCTCCTCCTCTCTTGTCAACAACACCTCTACCTCTCCTCATTCCCCGCCTCTCGAAATCTGAATCTCTTGTTTCCCCGGTTGAACCGCCAACCGACCCCGTATAATTTCACCGTTGCACTTGGGTTTTCAGTCTTTCACGTTTGGGCGGTGTTCATTCCATTCCATTCCACCGTCGTCGTCGCCTCGTACCCGTGACAACTCGAGACTTTCTCAACGGTTTTTATTTAACTTTTATCTCTCCCTTTTCTCTTTCCTTTTCCTTCTCCTTACCAACCTTAGTCAATAAAACCGCACACACACGCTAAAACAGCACCCATGTCTTCTATGGACATTGATTCCGAGCCTCCAGTAACCCCGGGAGGACCTGGAACCTCTACATCACCATCTCCAGCCCCGGAGACTCCGGCCAAGACAAACGGCGTAAATGGCACACATTCGCTCCCCCCAGATCCACCAAGGGAAGAGCTTGACGGGGAGGCATACAAGGAGGCCGGAAACAAATTCTTCCTACAAAAGGAGTACGGAAGAGCCATCGAGCAGTATTCCAAAGCCATAGAGAAAGAGCCCGAGAATGCCACATTCTTATCTAACCGTGCGGCTGCCTACATGTTGGCGGGAAAGTTTAACCTCGCTCTGGACGATTGCGTGCAGGCCGATCGTTACGCTCCGGACAATGCAAAGACATTGCTGAGAATGGCGAGAATCCAGGTGGGTTTGGGGAAACCGGAGGACGCTCTGGAGACCTATGAGAGGATGAGCCCTCCGGCTAGTGGCAAGGACAAGGCTCCTGCGATCCAAATGAGCCAGCATATCAAAACTGCTGAGGCGTCGGTGGCTAGTGGAACAGCGAGCTCTATGACGCTGTTCGCTATTAACCAGGCGGAGGATTTACTGGGTATTGGTGTTGAGTCACCCAAGAAGTGGAAACTTCTCCGAGGCGAAGCAAATCTTAAGATGAACACTGCAAATTCGTTGGGGGAGGCCCAGAATGTTGCAATGTCTCTTCTTAGGCAGAACGCACAGGATCCCGATGCCTTAGTCCTTAGAGGCCGAATTTTGTATGCGCAAGGCGAGAATCCGAAAGCGGCTCTTCATTTTCAAGAAGCTCTCAGGTGTGATCCTGATATGAAGCAGGCTAGGATATTCTTGAAACGGGCACGGGAGCTTGAGAAGAAAAAGGAAGCTGGAAACGAGGCTTTCAAAAAGGGTGACTACAAGATTGCCAGGGAGCTCTACTCTGAGGCTTTGGCTGTTGACCCTTCGAACAAAGGGACTAATGCCAAGTTGTACCAGAATCGTGCCGTTGCTAACACTAAGGTTTGCTCACTTATTACCCTCGATGATTGAATATTAAACTAAAAATATCTTTCCAGCTTCAAAATTGGGATGAAGCTCTTTCGGACTGTGACGAGGCTATTAAACTCGATTCGGCTTACACCAAGGCCCGCAAGACCCGAGCTAAAGCCCTAGGACAGATGGGTAATTGGGAAGAAGCGATTCGCGAGCTTAGGGCGGTAGCCGATGCCAATCCAGGAGATAGCAACATCCGAAAAGAGATCAGGGAAGCTGAGTTGGAGTTGAAGAAGAGCAAGAGGAAGGATTACTACAAGATTCTTGGCGTGGATAAGACAGCCAGCGACACGGATATCAAGAAGGCATACAGGAAGATGGCCATGTTACACCATCCTGATAAGAACCCCGATAACGCATCCGCCGCCGAAAAGTTCAAAGGTATGCCGCTACAGTCACGTGATTGGCGCATGAGACCTGGCACAAAGTTCACACTAACCTGTCATATAGATGTCGGTGAAGCCTATGAGACTTTATCGGATACACAGAAACGTGAGATGTATGATTCTGGTGTTGACCTGCAAGATGATGATATCTTCGGTAATGGGGGGATGAACCCGGGAGGAATGGGTGGTCCTATGAATCTTGATCCGAGTAAGTTCTATCAAACACCCGACCGTTTGCTTATTTTGTTCGTTTCAACTGATGTTTTTCACCTTTAGACTTGTTCTTCAACATGATGGGTAATATGGGAGGCGGACACGGAGGAAACTTTTTCCACGGCGGCGGCGGCTTCCCAGGCGGCCCAGGAGGAGGGCCCAGGAGAGCGCCACGAGGCCAAGGTTACCCAAATTCATTCACATTTTAAAAGCGAAAGAGTGGAGTTTAGATATTGCGGGGGAGGGCAATTTGCATGGAATAAATGGTGTTGTCGGGGGGAGTTCAAAAAACGTTCTGCAAATATTGAACGGGATTTGTTTTTTATCATTCATCTCTATCACTCTCCTCTTTGTGGTTTCTTAATGTCTTTCAAACATGATTCTTGCTATTGAGTCTTAGGGGGCGCTTGTTTCTTACCCGATATTCCTTTTTTTTTTATTGCCCGTTCATCATCTTTCTTTCTCCCTTTTCTCTTTCCTTAGTCTACCTGGTTACCTCTACGGTACTTCTTCTTCCTTAGGTTGTTTATTTACTCTATTCTCTTCAACCATTGTGTGTTCAGCATCCTTTTTTTTGTCATTTTTTTTTTGTCCTTTTCCTTTTCTTCATCTTTTTCTATTCTCTCGTGTCTTCATATAGGGTGTTATTTTTGATATAAACATTGGCGGGTTGTGCTAAGATTGGTTTGGTCCGGTACCGGTATGATAACTACGTTAGATGGATTTTAACGTAAGACAAAACAAAAAGCGATGAATATTGTGATCATTTTTTGGCTATTGTTGTCGTTGTTGTTGATAGGCTATCGTATGGTATTTGAAAGGCTGATCTACTTCCCTTCGTCTTATGACAGTATCTATCATATCATGTAGCTTATAAAATTCAATTCAATGATGATAAGTAAACATTGTAAGTTAAGCCTCTGACAGACTGACTGACCGAAGAGTAACCTAATTTCTCACGTAACCTTTCCTCCCGCCAATTCAAACTTCCCTCCTTCCTTCCTCCTCCTTGTTTAGACTTGTTTCATCTTTTTCTCTTCCCTCCCACTCTCCTGGCTCTTTTTTTGTGTGTTGCACATATGTAGTATAGTATAGGGTTAGGGTTTACCACAAGATAATTCTCAGCGCCAATCCAATCTGTTGCAACATTTGCCAGCCGCCTGCCTTGCCCGGCACGGCATCTAAAGAGACTGGCAGGTGAGGTCAAGAAGAAAAGAAAAGTAAAAAAGAAAAGTGGCTAGCGGCTCGTCGGGCTCCTTTCTATCGTTCTCATACATACACACCCAACCCAACCCGACTCAACTCCCTGCCCTGTCCTGTTCCCTTTTCCCTCCTGAACCATCTTGACATCCTGTTCTCTTCTATTCTTGGGGGCTGTGTAGAAAGGGAACCAGAACTGCCCAGACTTACTTACTTACTTCCTTCCTTTACAACTACGGTACCTACGGTAACTAACACGTAACTTATTTACCTTTTTTACTTCTTACACCTTCCTTACACATTACCTTTTTCTCTTTATTTTTTCTATTTTTACTACACACACATAATGTCGATTCAAGATCGCACGGGCGAGTTTCACGCCCTCACGACGTCCGCTTCTAAACGATTTAACAGGAATAATCCGAGTGGAGCGCATCAACGATTGCTCGGGCAGAAGAGTAATAGGAAGGGAGATGAGAAGATGGGGAATGGAGGAGGAGGAGGGGTGGGGGCAGGGGGGGGTATAGGTGGAAGGAGTGAGTTTGCTAGGAAGGCGAGGGATATAGGAAGGGCTATCACGGATACTATGGGGAAGTTGGAGAAGCTTGCGATGCGTGAGTTTCCCATCCATCAAAAAAAAAAGGGGGGGAGGGGTTGATGATGTGAAGCTAACAACAAACAAATAGTGGCCAAACGCAAAGCCCTCTTTGACGACAAGCCAGTCGAGATCGCGGAACTCACATACGTCATCAAGCAAGACCTCTCCGCGATAAACCAGAACATAGGAGCCCTGCAGACGCTCTCGCGCCAGAAGAATAACGGCCGAAATGAGGAAGGGGAGCATAGTAAGAATGTTGTCGTCATGTTGCAGGGGAAGTTGGCGGACGTGTCGGTTGGGTTTAAGGAGGTTTTGGAGGTGCGCACGAAGAATATTCAGGCTTCGAGGCATCGGACGGATCAGTTTGTGTCGAATGTTAGGCCGAGTTCTGCTGATCGTTTGTCTCCCCTCCCCTCCTCTCTCTCCCCCACTTTTGAAATGCTCTTGTTGGTGGTGGTGATGGTGGATGTTAACTGAGTGATGATGATTATAGCAACGGTTTTGCAAACTTCGCATTCACCATTGTATTCCACACCATCAACTACTCCCCGTCCGAGCCACCAGCCTGACTTATTATCACTGGATCCGAATCCCTCCTCTTCCGCGCTGTCGGGTCCCGCATCGGCGCAGCAGTTGGCTCTGATGGAGGAGGGCTCCTCGTCAAACTCTTATATCTCAGCTCGATCAGAGGCAATAGAAGCCATTGAGAAGACCATCACAGAGCTCGGCGGGATATTCAGCCAACTGGCGCAGATGGTCGGTGAGCAGAGCGAGATGATCCAGCGCATCGATCACGAAACAGAAGACGTGGTGATGAACGTGGAAGGCGGGCAGAGGGAGTTACTCAAGTACTGGTCTAGCGTCAGTAGTAATCGGTGGTTGGTGGCGAAGATGTTTGGAGGTATGTTCTTACTATCTACTATTCCTATGCCTGTCACATTCTTTATTCATTTGAAAAGGTTCAAAACTAATTGATATCTCATAGTTCTCATGATATTCTTCCTCCTTTGGGTATTGATTAGTTGAAAAAAAAAATTTCTTTTTTTTCTTCCAACCCACTCTTACTTTCACTTCACTCTTACTCTTGCTTTACTTTTACTCTTACTTCACTTTATTACTTACCTTACTCACTGTCGGGCGTTTCCTTCCAATTGTTTTAGAGAAGAGAAGACAAATTTAAAAAAATAAAAAAAAAACTGGCGAAAACTACTCTGTTGCCCTAATTACTGGGTTGCATAACTTAACTCAATAACTAAACTAAACTAATATTACCTTGGGTATATACAATTGCCACTTTTTTTTTTCTCTTTTTTTCTCTTTTTTTACTTTTACTTTTTTTACTTTTTTCTCTTCGCTGTTTGTGAGGTCTGTCGATTTCTTAGTTAGATGGTGTAGTACTTCTTCTTTCTTCCTTCCTACCGAATTGGTAGGGAAGGGTTGGATGTATGCATGCATGTATGTATGTACCTAAATTACCCAAGGTAGCTACCAGTGATACGCGCCGTGTTGAACGTAAGTTAGTTATACATGTAGTCTCGTATCTACAGTGTTCGTACACTTACGCAAACACTCTGGAGAGTAGTACGTACCAGGAGAGGGGAGGAGGAAGGCTAGGATAGCTCCACGCCTGATGCACTAGTCAACCAGAAGTGTGAGCACGAGCGAGGATACATGATTCGAGCAAGCTCTTTTTTCTTTCTTTTTTTTTCTTGGAGGGGAATTTTGGTGCTGGGGATTGGATTAAGGTTGACTTGGCTTGGAGAAGGAAAGGAAGGAATTGGGGATTGGAGGGGTGGGAGGTGTTTGTGGGGGGAATATTTTTGTGTTACAGATGGTATTTAGAGGATGTGGGTTTACATGCCAGCGGCTTAGGGAGATGCACGGGGTGGGGCTTTTGCGGCGGCGGGGGGGGGGTGAAGTGAAGGTTTGTGTGAAGCGTTGAGTATCAAGAGTGTGATAGTGGTTCCTGAACATGTTTTGTAATGCAGTTTTTCGTGGGTGAGCGTTTTTTGTAGAAGTTTTTTTTTGGGGGGGGGGGTTGGAATTCTCTTTGGGAAATACTAAAACGCACTGTTTTGGGAGTAGAAAAAAGCATGGATTCACGGATACCGTGTTAGGTGATTCGATGTTATCTCGGTGGCCTTTGGGAGTAAGGTAGTTTTTTACAAGTAGAGTATCCCAAACCTTGGGGGATGGTCTTCTGTATGAAGTGCTACCTCTATTGGGATCATTTTAGACATGAATGTGCAGTAAGACACTGGACCTCTCGTTCCTGAATGTTAATTATGATAGTACGGCAGTCTTCAAACAGTCCATATGGCGATAAGCTTCTTTATTCTTAATCGATCCCCCTACAGATTTATTAGCGTCCGCAAAAACCCCTGAGGATCGGTGAGATTAGACAGACCACTGGAGCAGATCTCACCGCAGAACAAATACTGTCTGAGTTGGTGAGCGGGGGCTGGGGTCTACCCCTCAGCCACCCCCCCGCTGACTCTGCCGATCAGGTAGTATTCTCATAGCCCACCCTCCGCCCGCAAACCATGAAACTGCCAACCTACAGTATCACGAGGATCCTTCCACAAACACATGAGAGATGCCTAACCAGAACCTGGCACCAGTAACACAGTCTCAGAAAGACACGAGACAATCCCACAGAGCAGAAATTCAGGAGCAGAAACTTCAGGATCCCTGGTAGACTATGGATGGAAGTGAGTCCAGAGTAACCGTTTGACACATTTCATGCTCACTATCAATATTTTTCAAGTCCGCGGTTTACACCTTAGTAGTGAACGCGGAGCCCCAACTCATTAGCATGTGTTTTCCCCTGGCTCTTGCAGTATCCTTTGCACACTCCAGTGTTTAAGCTCGCTCATGGGGTATCGTTTGCTGTGTTTCATTTGATAACAGAAGTTAGGGTGTCACCCACCACACGGAGCTGTCTCCCATGCTTCGTGACTTTTTTTTTTTTTCCGGTGCAAGATTTCCTCCATCTCGGGTATACTCCCCACAGCAGGGCCAAAAATTAGAATCCACCTGCAGGAAGAGAGTCCCGCTGCCGTACTTTGTTACAGTCTGAGGTAATATAATATCGAACATTAGCCCTTTATCAACAAAGTCCAACCACAGACGTAACGGAGAAAGCCCAGTGTAAGAATGCTGTGAGCTAGGTCTAACCTATACACATCAGCAATCTAAACGCTCTCCTCTACTTGGTGTTTTCAGCGTCTATTTTTCCATATCTTCGTTCACATGCTAGGCGTAGACGCTGGTCACGTGAGATGAGTGATTCGAGTGATGCTTTGAGATTCCCTGCCAGGCTGGTTTGTGTAGAGGTTAAAAGTGGGATGGTTTGAGGCGGGACTAGAATACCGTATCTACTCTTGTGATTCGCCATCTCCGCCAGGCCTCGGATCGCAGCATTTGCCCACAATAGGTTTAGTTTGGCAAGTTAAACAGAATTACGAAAACCAGCTAATGAGATCCAACATGTCTAAATGACTCATGCTATACTGTGGGAGGAAAGTACTAATCCTTCTCAGGAGCATTTGTCTCTGAATCCGGAGATCAGAGACCTTGCGGAGATGGCGAATCGCAAGAGTAAATACGGTAGTTGATAGGGTGATTAGTGAGATAGGGTAGCGAGTACCATGTCCTTCACCGGGGAACACACCGTACTTGATCTGAAAGAAAGTTGATGACTCATTCTCGCTTCTCGCTATGCTATCTTATCGTGCCTAGCACCCCGTGAGCTCGTCTCCCAGGCGGAGGTAGACCTAGTAACGCAAGGCGAGGAGAATAGCCACTGAATCGAGCGTGGGGAAGTAGAAAGCACAGTTGAAGTTGGTCGACAGGTGCGGATATAAAAGTATTAAGAGTAACTAACAAAAGTGGAAGAGAGAGGTGCTGTACAAAGAGGACGTCGGAAAATTATAAGAGTGAGGGTAGTAGTATCATTACAAACTTAATAATGACCACAATAATAGTACACATGACACCAGGCGTGCTCACTACAGCAAACAAACGACAAACAACACACCAGCTACCAAAGTCAGCCGCAAATCCAGCAGCGCATCGTGGCTTCGTTCGCTCTGCTGGAGAAAAGCCGTGGGTCTGATAGCTTCCAGAAGGCTGTAGTTTTTCATCCGTTACAAAACCAGAATGTCGACGCATATATTCCATGCAGCAGAACATGAGCCGTAATTCCCAAATAACTTGCGTGTTCGGCCATAGAGTGATGAAAATTTCGCATCCCGTCCGCTCTGCGGTAAACAAGCATCACATCGCCCGATTAGTACTACAGTGGGTGACCATGTGGGAATCCCAGGCGCTGAACTCTCTTTTTTTTTTTTTCCCCCCCCAATTCCTCTTGCTTCGTTGCATCACCAAAATCACCTTTGCAAAAATTAATGGTCGATCCTTTGTTTTTCTTGTCCGATCGAGTGAGTTTTCATGCTTACGGTAGTGACGGCTGCGGAGCGGAGTGCGCTCCGTGTGCGGACAGAAAGGGAGAGAGATACATGGCGAATGGCCAGTGACACATACAGGATTAGATATCCAAGCTGGAAATAACCCACGCTTCAATAACAACACCCACCAAGGACAAAACCGGCCATCATAGCCTGACCCGAGAACATCACCAGTCATCTGGGGGCCTGCCTTCTGCACAACAAATCCAAAATGGAAAAAAAAAAAAACGCTATACAGTAACTACTACTCCTCCTCCTCCTAAAAGCCTAAGCCGCTACCTCCATAGTATAATGCGTGTTCTAGCCACATATGTATATACTCTATGCCTGTTACGTATTGTACACGCGGTGACTAATCATGTCAGGCAGGCCAGATATCCGGCCGCGGCAGGTATATACTTAGGACGCTTTGGTTAGTTATGCTGTTTGGTGTTTGCGAGTTTATGGAAAGCTGTTAGGAGGGATAGGGTATTTTGAGGCCTAAAGGCGATGATTCGAGTTGATGAGTGTGCAGGAGTGGTTAGTAGGATCACGTGTTGTCACTCGACATCCTTGTTTAAGGCTGGTATGAGTGTCAGTATCCAGCACTGAGCTTGGAGGCATACGCTTCCGTGGAGACCCGGAAGCTTTGCGTTTACTACGTGTTCATACAACTGCATGCCGTAATGCAGATCCGCTGGTTACTGGGTTGGTTGGTTTGGCATCTGAGCGGGATATAGTAATGCAAGTTCTGGGGTGCATGTACTTGTTTGTATGTGATGATTTTGGTACACGGGAGAGGGGGGTGGTACCGGTACTTTTGCTTAACACAAGTGGGAACTGGGGATGTCGCTGGTTATAGTATTTGTTCTATTGTGTACTTGGGACTAAACTTTACTGCTCCCGCCTCTTCACTCACTCACTCACTCACTCACTCAAGACACTGTCACTGCGCATTCCGGGTACCGCTAACCTGCCCCCACACACTCCAAAGCATACCCCATCATCAGAAAAAGAAAAGAAGAAGAAAAAAAAACGTGCATCAAAAAATACTAAATTCTTCTAGAACACGTAAAGAACTTCTTCTTTCCTTTTTTTTTTTTTTTTTTCCTCTTGTGACATTTGCAAGATGTGGATGACTTTTGGTCCAGATAGAGCTCATCTAGTTCGGATTCACCGGTGGCGAGGATGGAAGGGATGAATGCTGACCGCGTGAGCAGCTGTAATTGTAGTAACGTAATGTAGTCGCGAGAGTCGCAGTTGTCGCTTGTTTATATATGTACTTGGTTGACGGGTCACGTTTTGCTTGTTTATTTATGGCCTTTTTTTGATACTAGACGGCGGGGAGAAGTCCTGTGTACGCGGGGGTGGTGGTTTATGGATAAAGTAATGTTGTAGAGTAATCGCCCATCCAGAATGTGCACTTCATATATTCCTACAAGTAGGTTTGTATGTATCGTAGGTATGAAGGGTTTGCTAAGCAAGTTTTTTTTTTTTTTTTTTTTTTTTTTGAAGCGGAATAGTCGGTTGTTGGAGGTGCTGGGAAAGTACTGTAGGGTACAGTAAAGTTTCTTAAAAAGCTTAGTAGTAGTAGTAAGTGATAGCACTGCCGTATTATAGAATCCCAATAATCTACTGTTATCCAGGGAAAAGAAAATAAACCCGATACTAAACTTCACAACTGCCGTGCGCGCTATTATGCAACTACCTCACTACGGTACTCTACCTGAAGCAACCCTCCAACCACGAGATCATAAATAAACGCTCCCCCCCGGGGCCCCCCCACACAATTTCTACCTATCATACCTACTACCACCATCCCGCAAGATCGACACACACACAGTACTCTGCACACCATACCCAAATCTTCGGAATCATGCCCGAGCCGAGTGGCTACTCGTGCTCTCCCTCCTTCTCTATTGTATCTACAGAATAATATTGTAGAAACCCCGAACGGCAAATGCGCGAGCTGGGTTTTATCTATGATACCGTATGTCAGCGACATATATATCTGTATCGCGCAAGATGGATTCTGGCAAGAGGGATAGAGATAAGGTTTGTCTGTGCTTTGTCTAGGGTAGAGTGGATAGCAGGGGTGGGGGGTTGAGAGCTTGCTTTTGCTATTGCTATTGATGTCAGTGTTGACACTGTGGGCGGAGCGCCCGTGTAGGGTTCTGTGCTCCTCATCTCCACTCTACCGCTGTTGCTGTTGCTGTTGGGGGGGGTGAATTGTCCGGTAAAAGTGATGATGAAATAAAAGAAGGAAGGAAGAGGAGGAAGAGAAAGAAAGAAAGAAAGCACGCGCATGACCAACGTCATCTCTCTCTCTCTCTCTCTCTCTCTCTCTCTCTCCAGCGCGGGGAATCCCACTCCCCCCACAAACCTAAATACCTACCTTCCCTTCTTATCCCCGAGTAGAAACACAAAAAAGCAGAAGCAGTTATATTCCCAATCCCACCGCCCCCAACCATCCCCCCCCTCCCCCTCCAACCCACGTGGAACCCAACCCATCCCTCCCTCGCCTAACACCAAACCAAACGTCATAAATAATCACTCGAGCTCGTAGATCCATCTCCCCCGCATTTCAAAACTCTAGAATGGGATGGTAGGACTAGATTCCTACCGCTTGTATTATAAAAGGCACCCCAAATAACATTCATCACGCAGGCGGAGCATTGGTTCTGTTGGTGATTTTGGTTTAGGTTTTTGGGGTTAGGTTTGTTACGGATAGTATAAGTACTAGTACAACGTGATGGATGGATGGAAGCAGGGAAGGAGGGAAGGAGGGATGGTTGTTTATTATATGTGGTTTGGATTGAAACGAGTTTCTTGGAGGGGTTGGGATGGTCGCGTAGCGCGGTCGGTATTATAGGAGGTGGGGTCGTCGGCTGGGGGAATGGGTTCGGGTCGGGTCGGGTCGGGTCGGGATGCCGGGTTTGAAGGAAATAAGAATAAGGTTTTCGGTCAGTCGGTCGGTCGGGCTGTCAAGTGGTGGAATTGCCGGGAGATGGGTGTGGGAAGAAAGGTGGGGGATTTTCAATGCAGAGATGGGGGAGTTTTGTGTGAAAGTGGGCAAGTTGATGGAAGATTTCTGAGGATTCCAGAGTTGGGGAGTCGCCAAACCCCCGGATGCCTGCCGCTGATTTGAAGCTAACTTAGTAGACGCTAAAAATAAAATATAAAAAAATATTGAGAATTCAAAAGCGACAACGGTTTCTGGAATCACAATATTGTCTTGTCTTGTCTCGTACGGTATGTAATGTGTGGGGAGGTTGACTTATTACTTGTTGCCTATCTGCAAGCGTCCGAGACGAAGAAGGGGAGTCGGTTGGTGGAGATTTACTAGTATCATACAGCACTAGTAGTCGGTTACGGGGGAGGGGGGGTGAGGTAATGCCGTGTGTGTGTGAGGTGCCGTACCGAAAGTACGGTGGTTGTGTTGTGTGCACGGCATTGTGGGAAGGGGATGGAAAGGGAAAAGGCGGAGGGCGGAGGGCGAAGGAAGGAGAAGGGCAAAGGAAGGAGAAGGGCGAAAGACGAAGTCTAAGGGGGAATTAAGGCTGTAGGTAAGGCTCGGTACGGTGCTTGGGAGGATTTTCCCTTCGCAATTGACTTAACTTGTTCTACGCACGGTTGTGAGTAGTGGGGGTTAATGGAGGCACGGTTTGTCCTGTTAAATGAGGTTGGAATGAGTTGTGGATTAGATTATGTGTAGGACAATGCTATGATACAAATATTTCTTCTTCTAGGGGCAGATTCCTCGAGGAGTCTGAAGAAGCACTGCTAAGATATCAATCTCAGCTCAAAACTCTTGTGCCATCGTATGCACCGGTATGATAGTTCAAATCAAAGTTCGGATGATTTCTCGTGAAGTTGACCGCCTTCTGCCCTTTCCCCCTTCTGCCTCTCCTCCAGTAGGCCTCCACTGCTCACAATCCCTGTCATCTGCAATTACTAAGCGGAAATGAACAGACATTCCGATTTAAGATGCATACATCTCCACACGTTGTGATCTCCGGTGTACTTTTCTTTTTTATTCTTCTTTTTTCCCATTTTCTTTTCTTGAGGAGGAAAAAAAAAAAAAAAGGTGCGCCACTTATGTACTAGGATGTTCTGACAGAGTGGAGGAGGAGAAGGAGGGTTTGCAAAACGAACTGCGTTCGCAGATCGCTTGACCGCAGGTCCCTCCACCCAATGAGAAGAAATGAAGATATTGAAAGAGGAGAAGGCATAAAGAGGAGAACAAGAAGCCGAAACCGAAGAGAAGTGAAACAGTTATTTCCCTCGAATCTAGATGAAGTATGAGTCCACCTTTGCATTTTTTCACTTTATCCTCACTCCTCTTCCTCAGAGGTCAGTCTTGTTTGAATCGCATCCGCAGCTATTTGTCTGCTTAGGCTTCAAGGCATTTCAAGCCTTGGTGGGTGTCCTCCCCTTTTATTTTTTTCTTTTTGTACGGGATTATCGCTATTGAAGGCTTTCTGAGCCACGATCGGCGGAGAGTTTAGATGTGAAGGGCGAAAAAGATGTCAAGCAGAAGTGGCGGATGTCTCGGTTTGTTACATTTTTGATGGCGGGTGTGCGGGTGACCACTCTTCACCTAAGCAGACCCTCTCCTCCTCGCTTTTTGCCAAGATGGGCTCGCGGCGGGTAGGAGCGACCGAAAGAGCTGCAGTCTGCAGAATTCCTGCAACTCTTTCTCACTTGCAGGTCAGGCTCTCTCTTCTTCCTCTTTCCCCCTTCTTGATCCTCCCTCTTGCTCCTTCCTTGGTGGAAGGAAGCCTGTACTGTACATACCGGTACTGTACACCTCTATCTTATCTTGTTTTTCAACAGCCTCCATTTTTTTCTCTCTTTTATCACTCTATCTTTTTCATTTTATTGAACACGCTGTCTGTCAGTGGATATTATCTGGCATACAGTACGGTACTCTACCGCTATCGTGCATCAATTAGCCTCTGCGTCTTTGACCGTGTTCATCCTCGTTGTCGTGTCGTTCATCTCCTTATTGGACAGCTTTGTTGGTCAGGCCTGGATTTGGCCATGTCGTGTTCTGGAAGGCAATAAATTCAACCTAGGAAGAATTTTGAAGGAGAAACAAATTCACAGTTTAGTCCAAGTCAAAAAAAGACTACACAAAAAAAAGGAAAAAGTGGAAAAAACACACCCTAAAAAAGTGCACAACCCCATTTGCCTCCTACATTGCTTCTGCCACCTCTTTTCCCTATTCTTTTTTGCCCCACGAAACATCCCTAACATATTGGTTCGTGTCCCTTCGTGTTGTATCCATCTCCGGGTACTGCTGGCTGGCTGGCTGGCTGGCATTTCTTCTAAACCCCTACTGGATAATATATTTCCACCTTTCTCTCTCTCTCTCTCTCTTCCTCTGCATACAAGTACAACAACATACAAAAAATAAAAAAAATAAAGCAAAAAATCCCCCCCGCATCCCCGCTGTCAGCCATATCACCTGGTCCACCCCTTTGTCGGCTCTAGTCTATCCTGTCTCCGCGCTCCGTCTCCGTCCATTTATCCATCCATCCCTTCCCACCCCTCCTCAACTCACTTCATTCACACTCCCCCCGTTGCACCGTTGAGATTTCCGCCACCCACACACCACAAACCCCCAAAATTATATACCTAAAATAAAACCCCCATCCTCTGCCCTGCTCCTCGCTTTCTTATTATCAACCACTATCATATCACTCTCCCCATCTTCTTGAAGGTCTCGTGGTCCACTCTTCCCCCTCCTAACCTGGCACCCTTTCCATTGCCGGCTCCCCCGGATTCGTCTTCTCTTGCTAAAAGTCTGCTTTTTTTTGATTGCTTGGTTCACACTTTCCTTCACTTTATTTCCTTGAATTCTTGATAGAATACCCTTCCTTTCCTTCAGTTCAAAACAAAACATGCCCAGCACCCCTGTTACTTCACCATCCCGGCCAAGGTCGGCACTCAGGCATCTGCCGTCGTACAAATCCCTTTCATTCACAACCAGCAAACTTTCTCCCTCACACGTCACGCCAGGCCCTGTGAACCGCTACTCGCTGAACAAAACCGATGGCTCCTCGAGGATAGAGAACTTTTGTTCTCACCCCATCAAGAGCACCAGCAGTGGTGTTCGAAAGCTCCTACAAAAGGCCTCCCACTCACTTTGCTTTGCACACGGCAATGAATCATTAGACGGTATGAAGAGAGACAAATGTCCTGGTACTCTAGGGGATGGTGAAAGTGGTATTGTTATAGACGACAAGGACAATGATTGCTTCTATGCTATCGACACTACGGTAGCCAGGAAAGGTCCGTGTGATTTATGAATTCTCCGGGGGTTGTTCCTCTGTTTGGTGGTTCATCGCTAACCACGTTGTTGACTGTAGATTTTGTTAAATTTCTTCCTTCCGAGATAACTGCCCATATCTTTTCCTTCCTGGACCACCAGAGCTTGGTAAATTGCGAATCGGTATCCCATGACTGGATGGTAGCTGCGCGCGATCGTCATGTATGGCGCAACGTCTTCCGCAATGAACATGGTCCGTGGAAGTCGAAGCCTGGTAATGATTGGAAGAGGATGTTCAAGGTTAGACAGGAGCTTAATCTGAGGTGGACACAGGGGCGCGTTACCGCCAAATACCTCAAGGGACATACCGACAGCATCTATTGCGTGCAGTTTGATGAGTAAGTTACGATGTGGAGCTTTTGGCGGCTTCGGATTGGCTGATCTTTGGTGTTACAGTAAGAAAATTATCACTGGTTCAAGGGATAAAACCATCAGAATCTGGGATATTAGCACTGGGGAATGCGTCAAGGTCCTCGGCCAGGGCTCTCGTTTTTCATCACCGCCTGTTTCTAACAGCGACATTACGGCACCACGCATAAGCTCTTCAGATTACCATAGGGCATCGGTCCTTTGTCTTCAATTTGACGATGAGATACTTGTTTCTGGATCATCCGACTACACTTGCATAGTTTGGTCTGTGCACACCTACACCCCGATTATGCGACTTGCATACCACACTGCTGGTGTTCTCGACGTATGTTTTGATAAGAAGTATATCGTTTCATGCTCCAAGGACACCTCCGTTTGCATATGGGATCGCAAGACAGGAAGGTTGTTCCGCCAACTTACTGGACATCGAGGACCGGTGAATGCGGTTGCCATTCGTGGAAATTTGATCGTCAGTGCTTCGGGTGATGCCCTGATTAAATTGTGGAATGTGGATACTGGGAAATGTATCCGGGATTTCACCGGTCACAATAGGGGCTTGGCGTGTGTTCAGTTCAGCGAAGATGCCAGGACGATCGTTAGTGGTGGTAACGACCAGGATATCAGAATTTGGGATGCTGCTAGCGGGGAATGTATCAGGACCTTGGTGGGGCACCAGTCTCTGGTTCGTACGCTTCACCTGGACTCCAGGAATAGGCGCATTATCTCGGGATCCTATGACCAGGTATATTGTTATCTTCCAACCATGCCCGCTAATATCCTTATCTGACGCTAACCTGTGAAAACAGAGCGTAAAAGTCTGGGACTTGAATTCTGGGAAGCTTATCCTCGATATCCAGCGATTCCACTCTACCTGGATTTTGTCCGCAAAAGCAGATTATAGGAGAATTATCAGCACCAGCCAAGATAACCGCACCCTGATGCTTGATTTCACTACCGGAATGAAAGACCTGGAAGTCTTGGAGTAGTCGCCCATCCAAGATGTAACCGTCAAATGCACGCTGCCGAGATACAGACGCGGGGAAAACGTGGGTTGTACAATGCGACGTTTAGTCTCCTTTGTTATATTCTATATTCTACATTCGGTGTTTTATTGCTTGTTTCTTCAGGTTCCCTTTTTTTCCACTAATTGGAACTTTCGATCATAGTCTTACTCCACCGGAGGGTCAGCTGGTTATGGCGATCAGTGTGGTTCAACTGCACTTGCTTCTTTTCCCTTTTATACTGTTATTCCTTGCTTTAATATTCATCTCCCTTCTCTATTTTCTTTTTTAACGTTCCTGGTCGGAACAGGGGCGTACTGGGTCGTTTATTCTCCTAATCTTGTTTTTTTCTTTTCATGTTTCCTTTTCTGGTTCCGGTGGGTGGGCGGCACTTTTGATATCCTTTATTTGGCAATTGCTTTTACTGTAACTTTTTTTCCCCTTGAAATTCTTGTCTATGAAACTTTTATCCCTCCCCGCTTTTGTTTTTTGATTATATCTCCTTTCTCAAATCTGGCGAAATTAGAAAACGGAGATATTAGAGATCATTCTTACCTTTTTTCTTGTTCTATGTTTTATTTTCCCTTCCTGCTCCCATTTTACTTGTAATTGGATTTTTTTTCTTTTTTTTTCTTCTTTTGTGTGCTTTTAACCTACAGTACTGTACAGTACTTGTATCTATCTACTGGTGGCTTTTTCTTTCTTTCTGCTTTTCAGTCCTTTTTAATTCCTTTATACCTGACTTATTTGGCGGGGTCTGGTTTGGTCTGGTTCGGGAAATGGTTTTGGCTTTGGTGTGCTATACTATGCTTTGGTAGTGCGGTTGGTGGCACATACACGCTTGTTAATTATCAGCTTGAGAGATACCGTGTCGTATCCTGGCCTTTTCTGTATACACTAGTGAAAAAGGGAATTGTGAGGAAATTGGGGAAGAGTGGACGAGTGATGGGCTGTGACTTTGATACTCGTGCGATATCGGATGTGCAGTGCAGTAGGCAGATGGGGCTTAAACCTGCCTTATCGTACGATCTATGGTAGCCTTGCGATGACATTGCTGCTGCTGCTGTTGCTTGATTCATCGAGCCCCGAACCAAACTTGAGCTTCCGATACCTCCTTACAGCGCTGCACTAGTGCTTTACATCCTGTACTCGAGTACTATAAAAACCGCATACCGGTATATCGTACCGTACCCTACTCACGCGCCTTTGCCAAGAATGCCCCCGCCAGCCGATATTTTGCGGGAGTCCTCACCAAATTTTCGGCTTGCGGAGGCATTCCTGGCAGAGATGGGTGTTACGTACTCATCCTATCATAATAATAATTCGGTCTTGCAGTTACCGGTACGGAGTACAATAAATATAAAAAAATAAAAACCCCTAACCCAGCAGGAGAGCTTGGGAAAGCCCTGTGCCCTATTTCGTCGGTGCGTCCATCACTCGCCGAACTCACTCATTCATTTGAGAACCCGTGATGGATTAAATGGTAGGTTTTGGCGGGCGGTGGATATGAGCCTGTGGGGGGGGGTTTTTGCAGTCGATAGTATGGTTTTTGGAGCACGCTGGCTAGGAAAAGTTATATCCCTACGCGCTTGACATGCGCTGTTCGATGGAGATTCTTGGGGGGGGGGGGGAATAGTTTAAGTACGATATATGTGACGGAGGGGAGGAGTTAGCTTGTACAGCACCTTTTAAAAAGTTATGATTTTGTCTACTGTAGGTTACTGCTGTTGGGGCATGTTTTCCCACCCCCCCCCCCCCCACCCCCACTTCTTACTCTTATTCATCCTTTAAACCTGCGCTGCAAACAAAAACTGGTTCCCTGTATGATGTGACGAGCTATGATACCACCAATAACCCTAAACCCTGCGTTCCTATCGTTGTGCGAATGTTCTGCGCGTTTTGGGTATTGGGGGGGGGGTAGTGGTACAGTGCCCTGCTCTCCTCGGCGAGCGAAGTTGGATTCTTGATAGAAAAAAAATGTCTTGCGGGTGGGTGTATTTCCTTTCCTTTCTGCTTTTGTTTGCTTGCTTGCGTAGTGGATGTGATTCGTGGACAACTGGGGGGTTCCTTGGTTGGGGGATTTTCTTGGGTTTTGGCTGTGTTGATTATGTGATTTTAGAGCGGTCTTGGTTGTCATTACTGGACTGGGGGTGTATGTTTCAGCATATCTGGGCTGTGGATAAGGAGGGGGGGGTAGGGGGACTGGTTAGATTTCTTGCAGTCATTTCCTTAATAGAACGGAACGGGGTATGAAAGTGCTAATACTGTTATGATGGAATAAACGGCGTATTGTGGTACAGAGTTGCCGGGTATAGGATGATTACTGGAGTGTAGCGGTAGTTTATATAAACTCTTTCTATCAACTAAAAGTACTTGTCTATTAGGTAGCCTTACACTGTATTTTAACGGTTTTTTTCTTCTTCTTCCAGCCTGACTGTTTATATCTATACCGGTATGCTGGGTTGCATAAGTGTACTTGAATAGTGATCGCAGGGGTGTTTTCCTTTGTGCCTATGCGATATAGCAGTCCCCACAGCTAGTGAGTATAACTGCTTACTAACGTTCTTCCTGTAGTTTCTTTTAACAAACTAGTCTAGAGTATCAGCGGTAATAGAGCTTAGTCGGCGAGAAGAAAAAGAAAAAAAACTCCCTAGAAAACTCGAAGTTCTGGATGTTTCCCTGAAACGAAACGAATGCTACTGGTGCTGTATCAATCGTAAGTAGATTACCAATACCAACACATCTTCACTACTGGTATGATACTGGTACTTTCCAGAAATAATTAATAATCAACTAACCACAACCCATCCCTCCTCCATCCACACCACTCATAAGACCTAATCAAACCAAACCAAATAACCTAACCGCCCTACACCGTGGCTCCGGTGAACTTGACGTTCCCTGCCATCCCCTCCTCCCGAGCGGCTAACTGGCACTTGGCACACTAAGCTAAGCGCAGGGGTGTGCCGTTTGCGTACTGTGCTGTATTAGTATACTGGGGTTGACGGGATTGACGGGGTGATAATATGATGATGATGATGAGGGTTGAAGAGTATAGAGGTAAGGAGATAAGGAAGGGTTGGAATAATGCCGGGGGTTTGGTTGCTGGGTTGAGAGGGGGGATGAAAGGTTTGGGGGGATTTGTTTGTTTGTTGGGTGGTTTTGAGGGTAGTTCCGGGGTTGTCTTATCTACAATAACCTAACTTACTGGCATACCGGAGGTTTTGTCTTTCTTCTACTGTGGAGATTACTTGCTATCATAAAGTAGGCCAGCTCTATGCGTCTCATACCGCGTCTATATAATCACTATATTTCTCGTCCGATTGATTATTCCATTAGTAGCCCGGTTTTCATCTCTCCACTCCTCCGCCCCCCCCCCTCTTCCAACGGTACCCCACTACTAAGTTACCGATAAGATCTCCAAATCTAGCTCCTCACGAATAATCACTCGCATATGAAGACAATCCACTGCCTGCAGATTGCCGTACTTGTGCCATACATACCGTAGGGTACGGTAGTCTAGTCTTCGGTACTCTCCATCTCTAACCTATCATCCATTCATCTAGCACAGTAATACTACCTTACCCCCCATCCATCCCTCCACCGCATATCTCGCGCAATCCCAAGTTAATCGTGATCAGCCCGTTAAAGTTAGTGCACTTACATTACCATACCGCAAAATCTTCCTTCCTTTCCGTCCTTCCTTCAGAAGCCCCATCTCTCCTCCCCCGCCCGTCCCTCTACAGTGTGCAAATTCGTGGGCGGCAGCAGCAGCGGGAAGAAAGGGAAAAAAAAACCCACTCGGCTTCACAAGCTTCTTGCGCACTGCGTAATTTGCCGAAGAATATATAATAATAAGTGAAATGCGAAATGCGGTAAGTTAGGTGAAGGTGGGCGGAACAGACCCGCGGGCTTGGGTGAATTTATTACTGTGTATTTCCACATGGTATGGTGCCACCCCTCCAAATAACTAGCTATCATAGTTGGAGGGATGGAGGGGTAGAGAGGGGGAGAGCTGAAACTGGTCAAAGCTATTCTCCGATTTGTCGGTTTTGGGTTTGTTTTTGTTAGATGGAGGTGGAAAGCTGAAACTTTGAAGCCGGAAGGGGGGCATTTCTTTGAATATTTTTTTTTCTACTCGTAGCAGGCGGCGCTTACAGTGCTGTAATTATGATGATGATGATGATGATGATAAGGTAACGGGGGGGTCTCTTTTTTTTTTCTTTCTTTTTTTCTTTTTCTTTTCTTTTAAGGTGGTGGTAGCACACACTCACACACACACCACCCCTTGAAGAGGGGGAAGCGGAACGGTTAGATCTTCCTTTGAACGTTGGGGTTGGTGTGTGCTCCGCTCCGGTGGGAGGGAGTTAATTGGTTGGTTAGGTTTGGTTTGGTTTGGTTGGTGGTATTCCCGTGATTTGATGATTTGCTTTGGCTCGTTCGGGTTGTGATTGCCTTTTGCTGATGTGAATGACTGGATTGGCAGCTGGTGGCATGGTGGCCGTGATGAAGATTCTAGGCTGCTCGAATAAAAGAGTTTTTTTGCCTAGGGGAGGGGCTTCATTTCTGGGTTGTGGTGCTCTGTTTGGGCGATTGGCCAGTAGTCTACTGTATGAGTTGATTCTTTGATTGAGTTCTTTTTTGCCTTGTGATTGATCGTTTGGAGATTTCAGACCGATGGGATATCATAGGGGAGTGGCTTTTATGGGTTCAGAGAGTGGAAGCCAGATAAGTTGCACTGATTGATGGATTGATTTCAATGAATGAAAGTACGACATGGCGGACGGGCGTGCTCCTCCCTCATCAGGAGAGATCTGCTAAGCAGCCAGTCGTTGGTAGCAAAATGTGTAGCAAAGCAAGCAATTAAAGCAAAGCAATAATCAAAGCAAAGCAGGCAGAAGCATAGAAATCAGACATACAGGCAAGACAGAGAACCCCTCGGAGCCCTCTCCATACACCTCACCCACCCTACCTATCATAGGCCTTCTACCGTACCTCTCTATCTACCTTGTCCCACCTCCTCCTTCGTCTCCCTCACCTCGCTCGCCTCCTGCCCTTTCCCCCACATAAACACCTAAGATTGCATTTCTCTGGTAAAGCTTCTGTTGGGAGCTTTTCCGTGAGATCTTGAACTGGATTTTCTAACTTACCGTACTCTCTCACAGTAGCTGCCAAGCTGATTACGACATTGCTCTCATATTATCGCACTTCCTCGCTCCTTAATTTCGGAATATTTTCTATTTCTTACGTCCTATTTGCCATACATTAACTCAAGCCCTTCTTCGCCTCAGTATATCATCTGTATCATCACCTTGTCGTCAAGCATAGCCATCTATCCACACAAGCGGGTATCGGTACCTCTAACTTCCCTAGTAAGGACCCTCCCCCTCATTTATTGCACTCTATTCCTCTCCTCCTCCTACCCTCTCTTTACTCTATCTTCCTATCCTCTCATTTAAACTACCCAACATACTATCCCTCCTTCCTCCTTTGCCCACATCCGGTGGCAGTCCACTGTCGTTCAATAGTTAGTCATTGTGTCTTTCGTTCATAAAACTTCCCTTGTCTTTTTTTCCTCTCGTTCTCCGTGAGTCCAGACACGTTCCACTCGCCCCATTCCCGCATTGTGCTGTCCTTGAACCTCTTTGACTGCACGCACGACTGCCATTCCCCTTCCTCCTTTCCCACCCTTTCCAATGCTATTGTCATCCTCGACAAGTTAAGCATCCTCGCATTCCTCTACTGCTGGTCCTTGTCTTTGGCCCCTCGCCTACCGTTGAATTCTCTATATCGCATTATCTTAGCGAAGCTCTCGCTCACTCTTCCTCGTTAGCCGAGTACGCCGACAGGTCGCTCTAACATCGTTCCCTCAACCGTCATTCTGAGACGAAGGTAAATACTTTGAAGAAATCTTACCGGGTCCCTTTCGTTTAGATTTTGCTTTTCGATATCCTGTATTTTCTATTCTCCTTACCAACAACCTCCTACATACCTCCCCCCTTCTCAACGTTGCCGTAAATCACCGGAGCAATTACCATTACAACTGCCGATCTAGATCGCGAAGTAACAACACACCGACAAAAGTTCAGCGAGGGGCAATAAAGAATTTATCGGAATTGTAATCTTGCTGAGAAAGGGTGTATCCGATTCCTACGACGTGAGTTTTTTTTTTTTTTTTTTTTTTCCATCTACATCTTTTTTTTTTACTTTCATTCCGCCTCCTTCTCCCTCCCTTTCCCCCATTATTTTTTTCACTCCACTTCTTCGTTACTCAGGGGCCCAACCCCCCAAACTGACCCTCCTTTCCCGCTTCTCTTACAGATATCCTTCAAGGCATCGTGGTCACGTATCACGCTTTTCAACCTCTGCCGAATCATAAAGGCACTCGACACCTGTCGTTCTCGCCAACATAACTACTATCCATGTCAGCACCTACACAGCTTCTGCGACCAATGAATCCTCACAATGGACCTAGAGTTCCCCGTCTGGGCCTTTCGATCCCGCCTCAAGTTAACTCAAGGCCTGTCGGCCCCGCACGTGGCCCCCCTCAGTTACGTTTGGCTACTCCAGGAAATCCTAATGCCAATGGAATTCAACCAGTAGAGCGGGGACGCGCCCAGGCATATGCTAGTCCGGTGAATACGGTTAGCAACCAGTACTCGGCGCTGAGTTATGCTATGGGGTTGAAAAATCAAGTGCGGGGTTCTCCAGAAACCGCTATTCCACGGGCATCCGGTCAGGAAGGCACAAAAAAGATTATTGACTGGGACAACGATAATTTAGACGTGGAGGATCTTGATGATGAAGGTTGGAAGAAGGCCAGTGAGGATGGGAGGATCGTAGAATTGGGAGGCTTGGGTGAAGGAGCTGGTGGAGCGGTTACTCGCTGTATGTTGAAGGGCGGGAAGACGCTCTTTGCCATGAAAGTACGCACAATCTCCCCTTTTCTTCCAAGGCGGGGTTCAGCTTGACGTAATTTTGCCCACTGGTATTGATTATCCAATATACTGGTGCGGTATGGGACACGCTGTGGGTTCCGGAGAGTGTCTATTTGGGATTTAACTTTTTTTACTAACTTGAATATTGATTCATAGATTATCACAGCAGATCCTAATCCCGAAATCCGAAAACAAATTTTCCGTGAATTAAGTTTCAACAAGGAATGTAATTCGCCTTATATTTGCAGATACTTTGGTGCATACACAGACTTATCTTCTGCCACGATTTCTATCGCCATGGAGTTCTGTGAGGGTGGAAGTTTGGACAGTATTTATCGAGAGGTGAAGAAATTAGGGGGAAGGACTGGAGAGAAGGTCTTGGGGAAGATTGCTGAAGGGGTGTTGGAGGGATTGACGTATCTGAGTGGGAGAAAGATCATTCATCGAGGTTAGTTAACCTTGTGGAGTCTGATATACCGATCCGAGAGCTAACTCCATTTGATGAAAATCAGATATCAAGCCGTCCAACATCTTATTGTGCAGAGATGGACAAGTAAAATTGTGCGATTTTGGTGTTTCGGGAGAACTTATTGGATCCAAGGGGAATGCGGATACCTTTATTGGTACTTCGTACTACATGGCTGTAAGTTTGCCTTGTGGCTTATGCTTTATGCGTTAAATATGCTGATGGTTTTATTTAGCCCGAGCGAATCCAAGGGTTCTCATACACCATCACCTCCGATGTCTGGTCTCTTGGCGTTACCCTTCTTGAGGTGGCCCAGCACCGTTTCCCATTCGGCGAGGAGAGCGACAGTACCAATGCTCGGTACAACCTTATCGACCTTCTTACCTACATTGTTCAACACCCTATTCCGGAGTTGAAGGATGAGCCCAATCTTAAGATTAAATGGAGTCATAACTTCAAATACTTCATTGCTTGCTGGTATGTTTATTGATATCTGGCTTGAAGATAACTGGGCTAATTGTATAATTTGTAGTCTCGAAAAAGATACTCAGAGGCGTGCTAGTCCATGGAGGATGTTGGAGCACCCATGGATCATGGAGATGAAGAACAAGAAGGTCAACATGGCCAACTTCCTATCCCAAGTTTGGGACTGGAAATGAGAAGTGGTTGTAAGGTTTCAAAAGTTTTTTTTTTCTTTCTGGGGCGTAAAATTGGGAAATGATTTTTCGTGTTCAAGTTAAGGGTGTCCTGTTTGACTATTGTTTGTAAGACGGGAAGGAAAAGAGAGAATAGCATATCTCACTCTCTTTCTCTCCTGCAGTTGGCATAAAGCTTTTACTTGGTTATAACTCCCTTCTCTTTTTCGTTTCTAACTTATATCTATTTTTTTTCTGCCATTTTCTTTTTGTTTCTTTTGCTATTGGGTTTATGTTTTTTGTTTTTTTTCGTATTGCATCAGGATGTCATTTATTTTTTTTGTTCCTTTCATCTTTTTCCACCATTTACCATTTTTTTTCTTTCATGATTATGTGTTTCACGATACGAGTGAGTGAGAGTGAGGATGAGATGGAAAGAAGGAGGCGGGCAGGGAGACTTTCTTAGCCGTCTAAGTTAGAAATTAAGATTTTTTTTTCCACAGATAGTGGTTAAATTATGGTACGGTACGGATCTCATCCTGCTGGCTGGTACTGGCACGCTGCAGCTAGTAATATCATACTGGATCGTATCGTATCGTATCCTAACTTGCCTGCCGGCATATGACATCTACAACACTTCCCGTACCCAATAGTACTATCATATCAACCTCCCCACGCTCCCACGATCCCACGCCCACCCGTGATAGCAAGAACGGAAGGAAGGGAGGAACTTATTTAGCGTCCCTCACCTCCCTCCTCCTCATTTTCCATCCCCCTCCTTAGACTACTGTACAAGTACTGTCGGCTAGCTCTTCCACACGTTTCTCGTGAAGTGAAGGGCTTTTTGCGGGGAATTGGATTTGGATTTGGACTTGGATTTGGCGGGGTATATCCTGGTGGCTTACGTATGCACTATCTTGGAGAGGAATGGAGGGAGGGCGAGTGATGGGGGGTGGATGGGGGGGTTTTTTTTTGTTTGGGGAGGGGGGGGGGGATTTGGGATTGGCAGTGCGGGGTGCATGTAGGAGGAGGAGAGGAGAGGAGGGGGGAGAAGAGAGGTTAAAATTGTGGTGAATGTCATATCATGTGATGATATGGTACTGTGGACGCTGTGGTGTTGTGTTATGTTGAGTAGTTGCTGGGAATGATGGGCTGTATATTTATTGAGAGTTCTGAATGGGGCTTGACTGAAGTTAACTTATAGTACGAGTAAATTTACAAGGAGTGAGGCCAGAGAGAGAGAGAGAACTAGTGGCACATACGAATCACGAAAACCTCGCAAAAAAAAAAAAAAAAGGTGTCAACTTACGGTAACAGGAACTATGCTTCACTTGATTAACTTGAGTCAACTTTGTTCGTGGCGTAGCATGCTATAATAAGTTTGTGTATGTGTATCTGCATAAACTACCGTACCCATGGTGCTTGTAGGATAGGGAAAAACGCTCTTGGTATTGTAAGAAGAAAGGGCGGACACTTTCAGCTTTCCATCATCACACGATATCATGCAGTGCGGTAACTAAGCCACCTACGCTCTGTGCAGTGCTTTCTTTCTCTCTTTACAATATCCATGTTCCGAGTGGAGCGGAGTGCTTGACAGCACTGCACCGCCAAGCCGATATCGAAATCATTGCCAAGGTTGTGTCTTTCTGCCCGGGTACTTTCTGTTGAAGGAGGGAGGGAGGATCTTCCGGGGGTTAGGGGTCTCGGGGAGAGCCTAAGTTTATTGTGCTGTGCTGTGGTAGCGCATCACCTTACCCTACATAACCCATTACCTGTATATTTCCTCCTGGGAGCATCGCAAGTGTGTGATACTCTATAAAAGTTATCTCAACATCCTACCATAGGGTACTTCCGATAAATCTTGTTAGGTTTCACTCGGTACTCGCCGACCTTAACCTCCCTACGGGCTGTGAATACAAGTATAGGTAATCAGCACATGGCCGGTAACTTAAAAGGATCCTTTCTTTCTTCTTATTATGAAAGGGAAAAAGAAAAAAAAAATGCTGTGCGGATAGGTGCAGTGGGGTACGGTAGGGTATGAAAGAAAAAAAAAAAAAAAAAAAGACGTTAGAGAGATCTTTGACGCCCCCCCCCCTCCACCCTCCACTCCTTTTTTTAGAAGATATTTGAGATACTGTACTGTACTTATACGGCGGTGGGTATTTTGCGTAGGGCCAAGACGTACCAAGGCTTTTGGTCGGCGCTTTAAAGTATCTCCATGGTGACGAGGGGACAAGCCTCCCAAATTGTCCCAACTAGTACCTTATTACAGGCAGTATTACTCCCCATCAGATAATTACACTCGTGTGCCAGTCCTATTGGAAACCTCCCTTCAGAGTCATGATAAGATGTGCAAAACATCCTGGCCAAGTTCCACTCAAAAAGAGCAAAGATATCATCCTTACCGTCCGCCACCAGGCTAGTGTAAAAAAAAACTGAATAGGATGAATGCTAATGATATAACTAGGTCTAATCGAAATATTTCAACCAAAAGAGAATATAATAAAATATACTGAGTGAATTAAAAAAAAAAAAAAAAAACTAAGGCCCTGCTCGGCATGTATGGTGCCGGCACCTTAGAACCTACCCTGAGTCTCACGGTAACCCAGGGTCACTAGCCCTAATTTGGTAATGGACTATGCCGGATCAGGAAGTATCATATCTTGGCTAATTATTCACCAAAAACCTTTTTTTCCCCCATACAAGTCTCACTGTCCTCTGTCCCATACAAACTTTGGTGCCCTATAAATCCCCAACCAGAAGAGTTAAAAGAAAATCACTCTGTAGATATGTTCTAATAACCAATTAGAAAATTTTTACAGAAGGAATTCTAAAAATCTCACTTATCAGTATTGTTATAAGTTAAAATATCTGTTAATCTTTGGCTGTTATGAGAGTAGGTTCTAAGGTGCTGGTACCATACTGGTTTTTTTTTTAAACCGCGGTATTTCCTGAAAATGACTTTATAAGTAAAAATGGAAATAGGGGGTCTCACATCCAGAAATGAAACCGGAACTGAGTAAACATTTTAGTGGTTTATTGTGAGTCTGGAGTGGTCCTTTTTCATTTTTCCAAAGAATTTCATGTATTGTATTTGGGTACAGCAGTGAGATTACTAGTTGTTATACTAGGCAGTAAGATGTTAGCAAGAGTGAGAAAATTTTCAAGCTACCATACTAGTAAGTAGTCCAGGAAATACACAACTCATAAGAGAAAATAAGAAGAGTATCAAATTGGAAAGAGGGCAGCAACCTTATTGATTTTACATCTATCTGATTGATTTCTATTTGATAGATTTTATTGATTTATATTTACTCTATTGCATTCATTCTATTTTATTAGCTTCAGACTTACAAAGATCCCCTACTATAAACCCTCATCAGATATATCTAAAGTCAAAAAAAAGGTTATCTAATAGCTAAGTGTTGACTGGAAGGGTGACAATCAGGCTTTAACCTGGATTCTTATTGAATTAATACAATAGAAGGATAGGTACAGAATAGGAATTTGATCTTGTCCTGGAGACACAGTAGTTGGAAAGAAAAAAAATCCACATTTGTATAGAGTTAGCACAGGAACTATTGAGCGAGGAGCCAAAATATTGATAATATATTTGGGCAGATCATACATGGTATGGAGAATCTGTGAAACAGAAATTAGCAAGGTTTATATTACACTCTGTCAGTATGAGTACTAGATGAATAAGTATTTTATTTGATTATATTGATAGAATAGATTAGTGAAGCTTTATGTAGGAAAAAAAAAAAGAGTTGAGACAAACAGGGGTAGGACATCAAAGTGTAGATGAAATTAATAGGATATCTAGTATGATGCTATACAATTTATAGTGTAAGTTAGCTCTTACTTGATAAAAAGTTTAATTAACTATCTTGATAAGAATATTAACTTAGTGGAAAGGAAAATTATAATTAGATCAAGTCAAGCAAAAGTACTCTTATTTTTATCACCTCCAAGACCTCTTAGGTGAACAAATAAATGTTATAGAACATATTCATACCAACAGTCAAATATTGATTAATACTTATATACTAGAAATTTGCTGCCAATATTTGTAAGCAGAGTTTATACAGAATCACTGTTTACAGGAGGAGGGAACTGGGAGTGGAGAGGTAGCTGAATTAGAGAAAACAGAACAGGAAAAGCCTAAGCAGTTAGAAGATATGATACTGGCTGGAGAGAATTCTGAGAGGGAGGACCAAAGGAGAGAGAAAGAGTTAGAAGTTAGCAATGAGATTTTGAAGAAGGATCTTTGACCTTATCTGGAATTAGACAAAATCAAATCCAACTATAACCTATAAAGTACTAGTTTTGAGACTTCAATGGTACCTCTTGCAACTCCTAAAATTAAATCTAAGTCTGATCTACCTTCAACAGGAGCTAGGTTAGCTACCAGACAAATATATACACAACTGGGTACTAGTAGTACTAGTACAGCATGTTTGAAAAAAACCTTACCAAATCAGGTTTCTCACTCTAAAGGTAGTAGAGTTAATGAGCTTGCAGAAGCTTAGTTAACAGCAAATATGGCAAAGAATCAGAGAAAGAAGTGAGATGAACTGGAATAGGAAAAATTGGATTGCCAGTTTTAACAGGAATTAGAATTGAGAAGAATGAAAATAGCTTATGAGGAAAGAATAATGGAAAAAAAGATTGAGTTCATATGGTTAGTAAAGGGCTCTACTCATGGTAGCTTTGAGGAGTAAAGTTTGTATTTCTTAGTTGTGATATTATACTGGCAAAACATGTTTTAATTATAGGGAATGAGCATTGAAATAAGCTTTGACTTTAACTTTTCATGAAATTCTCACCCCTTCCCCAGATTAATATCACTTTCTGATCTTATAGTCCTATATATATCATACTCTAAATCTCTATACTCAATATCTATATTCATATTCTTTAGCCTTCTAATCCCTTCCCCCCTTTCAGAATCTTTATTTACTATTCTACTGACCAAAAACTCATCTTGCAATAGATTAAGGTTATTCTCCATATCAATTGCATATGAGTGCAATATAATACAAGTGTATACCTAGATTACCACCAATTCAAGATCAACTAGAGACCAGATAGAAAGTCACAACTCATGTAATAACTGAAATTGTCCTTTTAAGTATCTAATTGAATTCTCACTAGCAACTCTAATACTTGAAAAGCAGTAAGTTAGTTAAAAGTCTTATAGTCAGAATTATTGCTTGCAGGTATTATGTATAGTATAATTAGCTATGACTCAATCAAATTGTCAGAGTCAGCCTAACACTATTCATTACTTGCAAGAAGTAAATCATGATCTCTCACAAATCATGTATTGATCTAGGTAGAAGAATCAGGAATACTACCAATAAAGCTGACTTAATAATCAATAATATGTAAATTTAGTGTAATGATTATCTAAAATCTTCTATTAGGCTTTTGACTTTTATAAAAAAAAATTCAAAAATACTATTAATATATTAAATATGTACTTAAACATTAACTGAATAGTTACTTTTACAATCAAAAAACTGCTCTTCAAAGTAGTGAGGTTTTGCATATAATATTACTAAGGTATCATCAATCATAGACCATCCTCCTCTCTATCCATTAATAACCTTCTCTACTACCATCTCCTTTGCCCTTTCTATTCTCCTTGAACCTGGTTGCATGTTACAGGATAGTCCAACTGTAGATATTATCTGTTAGTCTAAGCTGTATCCTTCTTGAAGTAGAGTAGGTAGCATAAGATAAAGATGAAGATCATTAAGGTAGGCTCAAAAAGGTTTGTGTGCATAATGAATTTTTCAAGAGTAAATAATAAATATATTAATAAGATCTCTTTTCCATTGCTTGATATTTCTAATAGCTGGGAGTACCTTGATATTTATATTCTACATCTGGGTTATTGCAGGCTACAACTAACTCCCATACTATCTAAGTACCATCAACAAAAACCTCTTATTTTTCCTGAGTGTGAACACTCTTGACTCTGAGAATATTTGCCCTGCTTAGCTTTGATCTCTTCAAGCTCCTATCATTTCTGGGGGTGTGAACACTCCACTAGTAGGTAGTCTTCAATCTCTATACTGTATGAACTTATATTGAGTATGCTGCTCTGATAGCAACTATACCAATCATTCTGCCTTAAAACATAAAGTGATCAGCTTTAATGAATGAGCATGGCTATCATATTGCATTTTTATGTATTGCAAAGCCCATCGGGCATGAAGGAGTTTTGACCCTGGATCAAGCCAATAGCTTGTCAGGTGAAAACCTCTCATACTGATTCTTGAGCAGACCCTCTTAGAGTACTACTTCTTTCAAAGCAAGAGATTTGGCTCCATGGCTACCCTTTGGTACCATAGGCTCACTATATTCAGGTCACTAACGGTTTCTTTCCAAATTGTCCCATTACTTATCAGCCATAATATTTAACTGCTAATGTATAGGATAATAACTTGCTCAAAACTTAACCGAATTCCTTTGAGTTACTTCTCATGAGTCGCCAAGGGTGCCCTCTCATAAATCCTATGGACAGCATTCGGTCGGACAGATGGTGATGACATATATGGTGTTATGCTGAAGGTGTCATTTATTGTTGTTAAAGTGTTGGGACGCAACTCGGCCGTAATACCGTGATGATGCCTGGTCCCTACATGGGGGCCGCAGGGGTATGGTAGAAATAATCTTGAGTAAAGGTCAGGTAATTTTGGCCCTTTTTTCCATATGCCTAACAGTAGCTCCCCCTCCCAAGACTTCATCTCGAATGTCCCTTTCAAAATAAAAATAAAAATAACAAAAATAAAAATAAAAATAAAAACTTCTTTCTTAGGAACTCAACATGGTAGGGTAAAAAACTTTGTGCGTTTGCTTGGCCATGTAAAGAAAACCTTGTCATATTATTCCAATCCTACTATTACGATTGGCTATAAGATCTCTCCTTTCTTATATCTCGCAACAGGCAACGAGCCTATTGTTAGCTTTTTCCTTAGGGATAATACTCACCTATCTCTTGTTGTATTCTCTTTTCTTCGAGAATTCTCAATACTTGTTATCTTATACTATGTCTTAGATATTGACCATTGCCAATACTAAGTCCTTATAGTGCTAACTAGCATTGATTCTGTTCCTCTTCGTGATTGTTGGCCTTTGTAGTAAAGAGCGTAAAGGTGTTTTATTGATAACTTATAAGATAGGAAATAACTTAGGTGGTTGTGTGAAGAACTAACTATCAGGTCCTATCGACCTCCTTATATAGTTCTTCCAGCAACCTGCTTACAAATCAAATGAGTTACAACTGTGACTCATGCATTTGCATAACATATAACCTCATGACCATACTTGGTCATATGCGAAAGTCCCATGACCTTAAAGGGGTCATGTGCAAAACCTCATGACTCATATAAACGAAGTCATGCCTCTTAATCCTCATGACTCATAGGCACACCTATGAGTCAACACTCAACATACCAATCAAATTCAAACATAAACAACTATGACTCACAACTGTGAATCATATAAAACACTATGACTCGTATGTGAGTCATAGTGCGAAACATAATGTCATATGACTCAATCGAGTCATGTGCAAAACCTTTTAACAAATGAAATACTATGACATATAATCGTATGTCATGTGAAACCATTACAAACCATGCTAGGTTTGTAATACTAGCTCTCCTCTCCCTAAATCCTCAGTCCCTTGAGGATTTGTGATGGTATCCTTCATAGTACACATCTTTTCTTATGTTTCTGCGGATGTGTGCCATATCCCCCACAATCCTACTGAATCTTTTTTCTTCCTCCTTCCTTGCATAGTGTTCTCTTGCTAGCTCTCTTTCCAGGGCTCGGATCCTGATATCCTTACCTGCTATCTCTCCTTTTGACCATCTCTTATCCGCCTCCAGCTTTGCAATTTGCTCCTCCTTTTCCTTGACCTTTCTCTTCAAGGTTTCCTTCATCTCAAAGGAATCAGTATGGGTTATTGTTGGACACTTTTCCAACTGTTCTCCCCCTTTCTTGACCTTGGGCCAAGATTTTTTGCCCCCCCTTCTCATCGTTTTCGTCCCTGAAAACTTTGCTTGCTTTGCTGTTAAGAGGATGTTGTTGTCGCATGGTGACTGGGGTGGTGTATGTGGGGACAGTGACGTTTCTTCCCATGTCATCATGGGTGGTTGGAGTGGTGGTAGGGGGGTTCTGTGCTCCTTCGGCCAGTAATCTGCCCCTTCTTTTTCTGTAAAGTGTACTTGGCATCCACTGTCGAAGCAACCAGTCCAGCTTTTCTGGTTGTGTTTTTCTTGTTCGTGTGTAATTGGTGTAGATGCGGAGAGATTGGCTAGGTTGATCCAGTCCTTGTCGCTCATTTGTTCCTCCTCTTTGACCAGGTTTCCCTGGGTTTTCTCAGTGAAAGTGTTCGATTGCATGTTTAGCATTATTAAAATTTTCTGCTGGGTACCACTCTTGGTCGTGTTGTGCAGAGTAACCGGTCCACTTGGCTTGGTATTGTAGTTTTCCATAATGTAGTCTTGAATCGACTATTTGATCAAGTTCGTATTCATCTTCTCCTTCTATCTCGATAGGAGGAGGGGGGGGTTTCTTTTGTGAGGGTAGAGGATTGTTCGAATAAAGTTTGAGTTTGCTGATGTGGAAGACTGGATGTTTTGTTTTCATTGAGGCTGGGAGGTCTAGCTTATAAGCTTTTTCTCCAATTCTTTCAATGATCCTATATGGTCCTATTTTGCGATAATCTAGTTTCTTTGATGGCCTCGTAGTCTGGATGTCTTTCGTGATTAACCAGACCTTATCTCCTGTTTCCAGTCTTGGATTGGGTTTTCTGTGATGATCGTTGTTTTCCTTCATTTTATCTTGTGCCATTCTTATTTCTGTTTTGATGAGTCCGTGTAGTTGGTTGATATCATCCTTTTCCAATATTTCTGGTAAACCTGTGTGCCCCATAGGTTTGTTAATGGGGTGATGTCCATAGTTTGCGTAGAAGGGTGTTGTCTTAATGACGTCTTGTCTCATGTTGTTGTATGCAAATTCTGCAAATGATAGCCATCCTTCCCCATCTTGTTGGGAGTATTCCATATATGCCCTTAGGAACTGTTCCAGTGAGGCATTTGTTCGCTCTGTCTGACCATCCATTTGGGGGTGGAATGCTGTGCTTATCTTCCTGGTGATGTCCAATCCTTTGGTCATCTCTTTCTATAGGTCCGATGTGAATATTGATCCTCTATCGCTGATGATATCTTTCAGTAATCTATGTAGTTTGAAAACATTTTTCATAAACAATTGCGTAAATTGTTTAGTTTTCATATCCTTTCGACAGGGTATGAAATGAGCTATCTTGATTAATCGATCCACAACGACCCATATTATGTTATAGTTGTTCAATAGTAGTAAGTCTGTGATGAAATCCATACTGATGGATTTCCATGGTTTTTCTGGTATTTGTAGTGGTTGCAATAGTCCATAGGGCACGTGACAACTTGGTTTTGTCCGTTGACACATGTCGCAGTTTTTGACATATTGCTTAATATCTTGGCGCATTCCTGGCCAATAGTATGTCGGTTGTGTCAATTCAAATGTTTTGGCTGTTCCACCATGTCCATTTTGTGGTGTGTTGTGATTCCTTCTTATCGCTTCTGTTCTTATTAGTTCGTCTTCTGGTAGCCAGATTTTTCCTTCATACTACATGTATCCTTCCCTCCAGTCGCATGATCCTAGTGCCACTTTTGGGTATTCTTTATCCTTCCTTTCTATGGATTTTTGGATATCTTAGAGCAACACATCCTGTGATGTCTTTTCTTTGATATTCTTTTTGGTTCCTTGGTCTTCTATCGTCCATAGTTCCATAGTATTGATTTCTTCTGAGCCTGAGGCATATCCCTGATCCACAAAGAATTGTTCTTTTGGTAACAGGATCCTTTGTCGTTGTGTAATGCGATCATCTCCTTCTGTTGGTATGTCATTCGTTCTCCTTGTAAGGGCATCCGGTTTTGCCCCTTCCTTGCCTGGTCGATATTCGATTTTGATATTGTATTGGCTGAGCTCTTCGCTCCATCGTATTTGTCTTCCATTTAGAGCCTTGGTGGTTATGAATGGGACAAGGTTCTTGTGGTCTGTAAGAATCTTGACTGTGTGAGGGCTTCCTTGTGCATATTTCCTCCATTCCTTGAGGGTCTGCATTATTGCAAGGAGTTCCTTATCATGTATATCATAGTTGCATTCTGCCTTGGTCATTGTTTTTGACCGATAGACTATTGGTTTCCATAGCCCTTCCTTATCTTGTTGCGATATTATTCCAGAACAGACGTAATTTGATGCATCTGTTTCGATCATGATGGGTGCTTCTGGGTCGAAGTGTCTTAGTATTGGAGTTGTGGTGAGTCTTTCTTTAAGGCCTTCAAAGGCCTTTTGCTCCAGCTCTCCCCATTCCCACTTCTGATTTTTCTTTGTTCTGTTGTAAAGTGGTTTTGCTATTCTGCTGAATCCTTCTATAAATCTCCGGTAGAAGTTGCAGAATCCCACAAAGCTCTGGATGTCTTTAACCTTTTCAGGTGTTGTCCATACTTTTATGGCATCTATTTTGGTAGGATCCGTTCGAACTCCCTCAGAGTTAATGATGAATCCTAGGTATTCGGTTTCTTCCTTGTGGAATTTGCATTTCGTGGGTTTGAGGTGAACTCCAATTTCCTTGAGTTTTGCTAGTATCATGGCCACGTCCTTTCAATGTTGTTTCATGGTATCCGAATATACTAATAGGTCATCTAGGTAAGCTATGCAGTTAACGTCCAAATATTTGCTAAGTGCATTATTGACCCATTGTTGAAAGGTTGCTGGTGCATTAGCTAATCCAAATGGTATGACCATGTATTCATATAGTCTGTATCGCGTCCTGAATGCTGTTTTCCATTTGTCTCCTTTGGCAATCCTTATATGTTGATAGGCATCCTTGATATCGAGTTTAGTGAAATATTTCGCTGTTTGCAGTCGATCCAAGGCTTCACTTATCAATGGTAATGGATATTGGTCCTTTTTTGATACTGCATTTAGGCCTCTGTAGTCCACACAAAGCCTTAATCCTCCATCTTTTTTCTTGACAAAGATTATGGGTGCTCCTGCTGATGAGGACGAAGGTCTTATCCATCGTCTTTCTAGGTTCTTTTCCAGGTATTCTCTGAGTTCCTTGAGTTCTTCCCCTCTCAAGGGGTAGAGTTTCATAAATGGTGGTGGTGCTTCTGTTTCGATCTTGTGGTCCGCTGCCCTATGTGGTGGCAACTCGGTTCTTTCTTTTTCTTCAAATATCTAAGAAGTTGTGATACTCCTTAGGCACTATTTGTCTTAATGTTTCTTTTCCGCCCTTTCCTTTCTTTTGCAGTGCTAGTTCGGTGCTAATTGTCATAGCCGCCAGCGTGAGTCTTGCATCGTCCCATTTTAGGATTCCGGTGATTTCTCCTTTTTTGTGCATCCTACCGAATGCTTGTGCTGAGATGAAAGCAATCGATAGTTTTTTCTTGTTCTCAGATGGTTCTTCCTTTTGGTGATCTGTGCTGCCGAATCCTTGGTTGCCCCTTTCTGTGGGTTGAAGTTGTTGTACCTCCTTGAATGGTATTGAAACTATTTTTTCAATAATTATCTGGGTGATCTTATTTCCTTTGTGGACCTCATAATCCACTTCTGACAGGTTTACCAATAGGACCCAGATTTCTCCTGTATAGTCTGCATCTATGACTCCAGCATTAATGGTAAGACCATTTTTGCTTGCCAAACCACTTCGGGGTGTGATGCGGGCAAAGGTGTTCTCTGGAAGTCCCATCGAGATCCCTGTTCCAAGGAGCTTTTGTCCTCTTGCTGGGATTGTTGCTTCTTCTATGCTGAATAGGTCGCTACCTGCAGCCTTTCGCGAACCTTTTATAGGTATCTTCGTATCTTCTCTCAGCCTTTTGACCATGACTTCATAGTTTGGTCCTTCCTTAGTACTGATCCTTAGAATCCTACTCTTTAGATTCTCCTGAATTGCTTTCTTTTCTGGTACTGCATATACCATCGGGGAGGCATCAAGGCATACTGCCTTACATCTGTCACTATTGAAGGTGATTTCTTCATTTCTCCAATCAATCCTTGGGTTGTGGTCTTTTAACCATGGCATGCCAAGGATGACTTCATATTTGACAAGGTTTGCCACTAGGAAAGTTGCTTTCTCTTTGTGGCTTCCGATGTCCATAGGGATTACCGTGACATGGGTAATTGGTCCTGCATCCAATACCGTTCTATCTACCATGTATATGTCTCTTGGTTTTTCGATTTTTGTCAAGGGTAACTGATGACTTATAGCAAAGTTGCGATCTATAAAATCTTCAGTTGCCCCTGAGTCAATCATTGCGTTTGTCGATATTTGTTGTTGCTTGTTGTGTAGCCGTATTTTGACCATGATATGGTCTGATTCGAGGTTTCTTAGTTCCTTGTTGGTTATTGCAGTGTTGAGGTGTGCGATCTTGATGTTTCTTATTTTGTTGTCCCCTGACCCATCCTTTCCTGGGGACGTCCTCACTTTTTTGATGGGTTTTATTCTATTGTCCCCAGAACCATCTATTCTTGGGGACTTTCATCATTTAAAGCTTCCTCTTCCTCCTTTTCCACATCTAGTTTTTGGATCTTTGGTCCATTCCTGGTTTTCTTGATTCGAGAATTCTTTGCTAGGTGACCCTTTCTCCCACATTGGTAGCATAATCCTTCTTTCGTGCATTTTTTCCATTCATCCTGAGGCAGTCTCTGATACTTTCTCCGGTTTGTGGCATCCAGATCCATAGGGTCCACTTGCGCGATTTCCTTGGGTGTTGTTTTAAAAGTGCCATCTTGGTTTCTTGGGTTGCCGTATGTCTCTGTCTTAACTTTCTTTGCCTGGTGCAGATGTTTGAGTGTGGCCAGTCAAATTTCTTTGTTCATAGCCCATACTGCTAATTGGTCTGCTACCGTGATTGTTTGATCGTAGTGATCAAATTCTTCTTGCAATTTCGGGTTCATTCCCACGTATAGCCATTCTCCTGCTGTCGTGTCGTCCAATTCCGCTTCTGTTAGCATCAGTTTGAACTTGTTCCAGTATTCCATCGTAGTCTGAGTTCCTTGGACTATATTTTTGAGTTGTATTCTCACTGTTCCCCTTGGATCAATTTCCCCAAATTGGTTCTTAATCGCTTATTTGAATTGTTCTCAGTTGTTCCAGGGTTTGGTTCTTATTCTTTCTGTATAGGGTGTGAGCCATGAACTTGCCTCTCTTCTTAGTAGACTGGATACATAGGTGATTTTTTCTTCATTGTGTTCTTCTGCCCATCCTACTGCTTGGAAGTAGATTTGTAGTTCCGCTAGCCAGTTCCTGAGTTCTTTTCTATCACCCGTGTAGGTGCTTGGTGGTTTAACCTTCGGTTTCAGAATGTTTATGGCTTGTAGTATCTGTGCTAGTTGTCCAAGTAGTTCTTCTTCTGCTGGTGGCAGGTTTGCAGCTTGTCCCGCTGCTTGTCCTTGGACCGACATTCTTTCCATTCTTTCTTCTTCCTCACTTGAAGATTCGTTATGTTGTGACCTTTCTTCTGGTGTAACTGGGCTTGGTGTTCTCCCTCTTTCTGAGGCTGTTCTTACAAGTTCATGTGCAACCTCTGGGAGTTCTAAGGATTGGTCATTGTATTCGAAATCCGTGTTGTCGTTGGGTGTTGCTTGGAGATGCAACCAAATGTTACGATTGGCTATAAGATCTCTCCTTTCTTATATCTCGCAACAGGCAATGAGCCTATCGTTAGCTTTTTCCTTAGGGATAATACTCACCTATCTCCTGTTGTATTCTCTTTTCTTCGAGAATTCTCAATACTTGTTATCTTATACTTTGTCTTAGATATTGACCGTTGCTAATACTAAGTCCTTATAGTGCTAACTAGCATTGATTCTGTTCCTCTTCATGATTGTTGGCCTTTGTAGTAAAGAGCATAAAGGTGTTTTATTGATAACTTATAAGATAGGAAATAACTTAGGTGGTTGCACAAAGAACTAACTATCAGGTCCTATCGACCTCCTTATATAGTTCTTCCAGCAACCTGCTTACAAATCAAATGAGTCACAACTGTGACTCATGCATTCGCATAACATATAACCTCATGACCATACTTGGTCATGCGTGAAAGTCCCATGACCTTAAAGGGGTCATGTGCAAAACCTCATGACTCGTATAAACAAAGTCATGCCTCTTAATTCTCATGACTCATAGGCACACCTATGAGTCAACGTTCAACATACCAATCAAATTCAAACATAAACAACTATGACTCACAACTGTGAATCATATGAAACCCTATGACTCGTATGTGAGTCATAGTGCGAAACATAATATCATATGACTCAATCGAGTCATGTGCAAAACCTTTTAATAAAAGAAATACTATGACATATAATCGTATGTCATGTGAAACCATTACAAACCATACCAGGTTTGTAATACCTACCCATCCCAGCATTTCAGGATTCAACCTATGAAATTCCTCCAACAATTTCCCTGCATGCTCCAGGTACACTGGCAGCTCCCTGGTGTTCTCATCTTCAGAACAGCCTTTCCATTTCACAAAATATTGAAGCTCTCAGAGGATTTTATTTTGTCCTCTAACTCTTCTTGTATAGGAGATTATTTCACTCCTCACAATTCTCTCCACTTGCTACTCTAAATCACCTTTGATTTCTTTGGGCTCATGGGTGGCTGTGCCTGTCCCAGCTGAATAGAAACTTGGTAGGGCTCAAGCAGTACCATGTGAAATACCAGATAGATTTTCCACCTGTCAGGGATTTGGAGTTTGTAGGCTTGCTCACCCTTCTTCTCTAGTACTTTGAAAGGCCCATAGAGCTTGGGGCTCAACTTTTTTGAGGGCCTTTTTGATCACACATTTTTGCCATTGAGCATGACTTGGTCTCCCACTATTATGTCAAGTTGCTCCTTAGCTTTCTGATCATAATATTTTGATATAGCCTCCTACGTAGATTCTAGCATTTCCTTGGCCTGTCTATGTATATTCTTCATCCAGTGTACATAGATGGTTGTACCCAGATTTTGAGCCTCTCATTCTCTCATCTATTCACTCTGAGGATGGAAACCATAGTTTGCAAAGAATGGGGTCATTTTATGTGCATTGGTGGTAGAGTTATTGTAAGCATACTCTGCCAATGGGAGAAGCTGATACCAATCATCCTGATCATAGTTGACAAAGCTTCATAAGTAACCTTCCAGCACTTAGTTGGTTCTTTCAGTTTGTCCATCAGTCTGAGGGTGATAGGCCATTGACATTCTTCTTTTAATTCCCAGAAGCTTGCACAGTGACTTCCAAAATTCGCCTTGAAACTTTGCATTTAAGTCAGAAATGATTTCTATGGGTAGCCTATGGAGTTTCCATACTTCTTGGAGGAAAATGTTAGCAATGTCTTTTGTGGTCACATTTTCCTTTAGACTGACGAAATGTACCATCTTAGTAAACCGATCTACTACGACCATGATCTGGGTATGTATTACAAACCCGGCATGGTTTGTAATGGTTTCACATGACATACAATTATATGTCATAGTATTTCTTTTGTTAAAAGTTTTTGCACATGACTCAGTTGAGTCATATGATATTATGTTTCACACTATGACTCACATATGAGTCATAGGGTCTCACATGATTCACAGTTGTGAGTCATAGTTATTTATGTTTGAATTGATTGGTATGTTGAGCATTGACTCACAGGTGTACCTATGAGTCATAAGGATTAAAAAGCATGACTTCGTTTATACGAGTCATGAGGTTTCATACATGACCCCTTTAAGGTCATGGGACTTTCGCACATGACCAAGTATGGTCATGAGGTTATATGTTACGTGAGTGTATGAGTCACAGTTGTGACTCATTTAATTTGTAAGCAGGTTGCTGGAAGAACTATATAAGGAGGTCAGTAGGACCTGATAGTTAGTTCTTCATGCAACCACCTAAGTTATTTCCTATCTTATAAGTTATCAATAAAACACCTTTACACTCTTTATTTACAATGACCAACGATCATGAAGAAAAAGAAGATTAATACTGGTTAAACGCTATAAGGACTTAGTATTGGCAACAGATAATATCTAAGACATAGTGTAAGATAACAAGTATTAAGAATTCTCGAAGGAAAGAAAATACAATAGAGATAAGTAAGAATTATTTCCCAGAAAAGCTTACTACAGATTCGTTGCCTGTTGCGAGATATAAGAAAGGAGAGATCATATAGTGGATCGTAACAGTATGTCCCTATGACTCAGGTAGTTGAACAATAAAATCCATTGAGATAGATGTCCAAGCACCATATGGTACGTGTAAAGGTTGGAGTAACCCATACCTTGCATGTCTTGGGGATTTGTTGTGTTGACATTCATCACAGGACCTGATATAATGATTGACTCAGCCTGTTAACTCTTTCCAGTAGAAGTCTTGTGTGACTATTTCCATGGTTTTTTCCTGGCCCAAGTGTCCAGCGACCTTTGAATCATAGTATCCATTTATTATGAGGGTTTAGATACCTTTGTCTGCTGGAATGAAGAGCTGGTCCTTATAGTATACCAGCCTATCTTTCATGGTCCAAAGCTTTGGTAGTTCTGTACCATCACTTCTCAATCTTTCTAACTCCTGCCTTCTTGTGACGCACTCTTCATCTCGTTTAGCCACTTCCTTAACTTTGGCTATGAAGTCGGCCTCGAACTTTCTTATTTCCACTCTTGCGATGATAGCATTGGATAGCATTACTATTTCTTCTGATAATTTGGGATTGTGTTCCTCATCATAATAGTCAAAATGCTCATTATTTCTAGAGCTTGCTTGTAAAAAGCACATTATAGGTTTTTTTCCAAGTAGGTTGTTACTTTTGAAGCCAGCATCAGCTCATTGTATTATTGTTAAGTCTGCCACTTCCTGGAGTTCTGTGTTGTCAATTTTTTTGACAATTATTTGAGCTATTTGGTCTTCCTTTGTAACCTTGTAGTTTGCATCCATCAGGTTGACCATCAAGAACTTTATTTCACCAGTATAGTCTGCGTCTATTACTCCAGCACCTATGTGTATGCCATGTCTGAGTGCTAATCCACTTCGGGGTGCAATTCACCTATAGGTTCTCTTGGGGAGCCCTACAACTATTCCTGTTCCAACAAGGGCTTGTCCCTTTCCAGAGATGGTTAGCGTATCCATGCTATATAAGCCATGTCCAGCCACATGAGTTGATCCTCTAGTGGGAATCTTAGCATTCTCCACCAATCTATGGACTCAGACCCTTTGTGGTTCTATGCTTCTATCCAAGTCTTCTGTCTCTAATATTCACTGATCTTCTAGCCTAGAATCAAGTTCCATATCATCTGTGAGGGTTAGTCTTTTGTCCCTAGGGGTTTTCCAAACCACAGCAACTTGTAAGAAGTTTTCAGGCTTCAAAATCGACTGTTCCCTATGGGTAGCTCCCCCTTCAGGACAGTACTCCAGCTGTCTACTCAGTGCATCTAGCTTACCACCCTGGGTTCCTAGTTGGTAAACAATATGGAAATTAAAATCTGGCAGCTTTTGAGCCCATTGAATTTGTCTAGTGCTCCAAGCCTTGGTGGTAAGGAAATACTGCAAATTTTGATGATCAGTGTAAATGGTAATGGGGACCTCTGTTCCCATCAGGTAGTGACACCATTCTTTGAAGGCTTCTACAATTGCCAGTAACTCCTTATTGTGAACATCATAGTTTCATTCAGCAGGTCTGAATCTTTGCGAGTGAAATGCTACCGGGTGTAGCTTTTTCTTTACTAGCTGTGATAAAATACAGCTGAGTACAAAATCGCTTACATCAGTTTCCACGATTGTTTCTCTCATGGCATTGAAATGGCAAAGGATTAGTGCGGTCACAAACTGTTCCTTTAGGAATTCAAAAGCTTCATCCTGCTCTCTTCCCCAGGTAAAGTGCTTCAAGTTTCCTTTTAAGAGCTCTGTAATTGGCTTGCAAATTGCTGAAAAATCCTTAATAAACCTTTGGTAGAAATTTGCAAATCCCATGAAGATTTGTATATCTTTTACCGACTTAGGCTGTTCCCACTTTCGAATTAATTTGACCTTTTTCTTGCTCATGGAGACTCCTTTCTTTGTTACCATATAGCCTAGAAATTGCATCATAGTGACATGGAAGTAAGATTTTGCAATAGAGACTGCCAATTGACATTCTCTTAGGTGAACTAACACCTCTCGGACTAGATCAATATGGCTGGCTTTGTCTGCCGAGTAAATGAGAATGTTATTCATATAGACCACAATACCATGATCTAAGAATTCTTATAAGACTGTGTTCATCATTGCCTGGAAGGGAGCTGGGGCATTAACTAGCCCGAATGGCATTACTTTGTATTCGAAGTGTCCATAGTGGATCCAGAAAGCTGTCTTCCATTCATCCCCTTCCTTAATTCTAATTAGATATAACCTATCTTTTAGGTCTAGCTTGGTAAAGATAGTCAAACTAACCACTTTGTCTCTCAGCTCCGTCATAAGAGGGAGCAGGTATTTAGTCAGATACCTTGACCTTATTAAGGCATCCACAGTCAATGCATAGGTGCCAGCCACCATTTGGCTTTGGGACAAACAATATTAGAGCGCTACACAGTGCCATACTAGGTCTGATTTTCCCCTATTCTAACATTTCATTTAGGTATATGTGCAGAGCTTCCAATTGAGAGGTTGAAAGCTTGTAAATAGGTCCCCAAGGGGGGCTCAGACCTGCCTTGATGTCAATTGTGTGGTCAAATGTCCTTCTTGGGGGTAATCTTTCAGCGGCTGAGGGCAGAAAAAGGTCTGTGTAATTCAGATAGCCTTCTGGTAACTGGCTGATTACCAGTTCCTTACTTTCATCCATAGAGGTTACCAGCCCAATGATCATTGCATCGAGGTCATGAGCTACATCATCATCCCATTCAAATAGTTTGTCCATATTGCACCACGTGCCTGAGCCACAGTGGTCATGGTATCTCCTATCCTAGAATTCCCACCTATTGGAATGTGTGATCTTGGATATAGGGTGTTCCTTTAGCCAACTGTAGGGTATTATCATTCCCCATCAGTTCGTAGGTGCCACTTCACAGGAGATTTTGGTAGTGTAGTGATTTATCCCTATTTCTATTCTTATGGGTGTGGTATATCATTCGCCACTTGACTTAGTAATGTCACCTGTGAAGCCCTTAATCGGGATATGATTTTTGCAAATTATGCAGGGTATATTTAATTCTTGTACTAGCTTCTCATTTAGAACAAAAATATCGGTTCCTGAATCCAGTAGGATTTGGATTCGATAGCAATTTCCTGCAATGTAGAGTTGTGCATGACCTTCCAGGTGTTGGTAAAGTGTAGATTGTGGGGCAATAAGTCTGCGCCACTTGCCCAATAGCTCTGTTTCAATATGTTTTCACTTCAACATTCCTATAACCAAAATCGAGTATGGATTTTAGTGGGTCCGTTCATGTTTAGCAGGGGCTTGAGATTCTTTCTTGAGCAGAATTTTTGTCTGGATGAATATGTTGACCTAGCATACTTGGGTACTTGAGGTCGCTGGTGTGCTTGGAGGAATATTTGGCACAATAAGATAATAGTACTATGGTGTACTTTAGTGTATTCTTGGATCTGTGTACAGATGTTTTCTGTGGGGTGTACAAAAGATAATGGTTGCCTTGGGACAAAGGATAAAAGCTTCTGGTCCCAAGTTAAAACATGTATTGAGTGAAGCCATATTGGTACTAAGGTATAGTCAGTGTAGGCATTAACCATCTTATTCTTGCAACTTTGTATAGTTGGTTATAATAGGTGTAAAGTATTTGAGTTTACTATAATGCCTATATTATTTCGACCAATCAGGTCTCCTCAGGTAAACTGACAAAAAAAAAGAATATCTTTTAGTTATTGGGCAACCCACTACTAGCCATCTTTACTCCCTACTGAGGTATTCCCGATATAACCTGACTAGTACTTTTTCATCATGATAAAGTGTAGGTACAATCTGCCAGTGCTGTGAGCGTGGGCTAAGATTCAAGACTGGTGAGATATAAGTCCCTATTTCAAATTTGTGTTAGACCACAAGTACCCACATGCCATCGCTATATGGTGCCAAAACTAGTTCCTGTCTACTCAACCCCTTTGCCTCCTTAAGCTCATGTACAGACCCGAATCAGTATTGGGGGTAATCCTTTCAATTAGATGGTGACCAGTTCAATACTCTTCAGCTGAAAAGAGGGTGTGCAGACCCCGAAAGAATTCCCCTCAGTTGGATCCCAGGTCAGATAGTTCCCAAAGTTGTGGTGGCAGCCAAGTCATTGCCACTTGACCAACCTGTGGCCACCTCTCTTGGGGGGCCCAGACCTCCAACGGAGGATTCCATCTCTTTGGTTGCTTGCATCATGTCACAGAGCTAACTACAGCTGCTCTTCTACACATGCCCCACTTGTGGTTGGTAAGTCCATAGCGGGTACATGAACCCTGAGCTTCTTGCCTCTTGTCTATCAGGGTCTGGGGGGCTCCCTCATGGGCTTTTTTCCAATCTGTATGTATTAATGTTGGATTGCTTTCCCCTGAATTGGCTTTTTGTACCTTCCAACCTATCACAGCTATTGTTGGTAGCTGAAGATTCTTGTTGAACCTGGTATTGGAACCTTTATTCTCATTGCTGCATTTTCTTTTCATGGTGTTTTCTCGCCCCTTTCCTATTGCCTGGGATAGGATTTGGCATTGTAAGAAAGATACCTCTAATTTTCCAAAGCCTCTTAGTGCTTTGAGCCAGTCTTCATCAGAATCATATGTCTCTCCTGAGAGTCTTCTCAGGATTTGTTCTAGGAGCTTATCTTCAACTAGGAGCCTCCATCCAATACCAGACATCTTAGCTTTGATATTAAGGTTTTCAAGTAGAAACAAGTATTCTTCAATGTTATTATTGTATGAGATTTTCTTCATATCCTATGCTGCTTCTCATTCTTGCTCAATGCCCAAGTACCAGCTAATGATTTCTTGGGTAAACTTGGTCCAAGAGACCAATTCTGATTGGAAAGAATCCCCCATGGCACCTGTCATACTCTTTCAGTACCGTTCGGCAAAAGGGGTGACCTTTTTTCCCTTTGTCCTCTTCAAGGCATATACAATCTTGTCATGGTCTTCTGTCCATTGATTCGGATTTCTAGCAAAATAATCTTCACAGTCCAAAACCCATGTATTGATATCTTCATAGACTTTGACCTTGAATATAGTTGGTGGGTCTGCATGCTGTTTTCCCCTGGCAATTGCAGTTCCTAATATCTCCAACATATTATCTGTATCTGAGGCCATCTTTGGAGGGGGGCAATTTATGGCCCTGGATGTGGGAGGTGAGGCTAGACCTTCATTGTGACTGGTGCTACTACTACTGCTTAGATTAGGGTCCTACCTCCAACTCCATGCATCATCGGGGGTCCTTTGCCCCCTGCTCCTCCTCCTCCTCCTCCTCCTTCTCCTCCTTTCTTTGACCTTCCAGCCAGGGAACCAGAGGAGGAAGGGGGGCAGTTTCTGCCATTGCTTGTCTTACTGGAAGGGAAGGTGTGACCACTGAATGAGCCACTTGGACTAATTGTTGCTGCATGAGGTATGTCATTTCTTGCATCCTTTGCTCTACCTCTGTGCATTGATTTCAGTTAATCTTGACTTGGGCTTGCAATTGCTGGATCAATTGTTCAAGCTGTTGGTCTCGTGAAAATGATGCTTGCCTTGTTAGGTCAATATTCTGATGCAACTGGGTACTCACCACCTGTTGCTGCTCATATTAAGTATTATATCTTTAAAGCTCTGTGGCTACATGGTCTTAGAAATACTTTTGAGATGTCCCTATTTCTTGTCCAAATGCATTCATTTTCAGGTGTATTCCTGCTAACTCATTTCCCACTATCTGTTCTCCTTAGTCAAGCCTATTTCTATAGACTTCTAGCTCATCGGCATATTGTTGCCCTTGTGAAGATGGCTCATTATAAGCTATGTATTGTTCATCAATGGACCTTGAAGTAGTCTGATCAACTTGATTAAGGCATTCTAGGATGTGGTTTAGGATAACTAGAATTTCCAGGTTTCGTGGGAGGCCATCTGGTCTTCCTCTCAGGGTAGTTGCCCTTTTTTCAATTCCCCATGATCTCTTAACTTGCAAAGAGCCAGTGGTGGAACCTCTACTGGAGAGAAATGGAGGGTTTTGTGTAGCAGTAGTAGCTAGTACTCGTGCCAAGGTTGTGGCTCCCAGCCACAACCCCCAGAGTTCGCAGGCTCACAACCGGGGGCACTCTAAAGAGTGCCTAACAGCTCAACAGTCCTTTACGGCTCAACAGTCCTTTGTGGCTCACCATAGTAAATTGGTGGCTCTATGGTACTTTGTGGCTCACCATAGTAAATTGGTGTCTCAATGGCACTTTGTGGCTCAACACAACTCTGTAAATTAAGGTAACGGGATGGTACAATACAACTTTTGGGCCTAATGCAACTTCATGCTAATGGATTATTATAGTACAGTACTAGTATCATGGCTGAAAATAATACCTAAAGTTTAGAGAATACAGTATTTTGTTTTAGACTAATTTTCGCAATCTCACCTGTTGTTTGATCCCCATTACAATCATCCTGGATATCTTCTTTTTCTGGGCTTGAACTGCCTTCCTAGCTTTTACCTTTGCCTTTATCTCATCCAGGAAAGGTTTACGTGCCACTCTCTCAACTCTTTTTTGGGCATTTTGTGCCTTGCATATGCTGTTTTTCCGCCTTTTCCACCTCTGCATCCTCCTTTCTTTTTGCCATTTGTTGTGCTTCGGAAGCTTATATTACACCACCACTTTGTGTCTGCCTTCTACTTTGAGCTCTATGCCTTGTATTCCTGGCTTCCTCCACTGCCTGTGTATTTTCCAAATGCTCCATTGCTAATGCACCAGATTGGGCTAGAGCTAGCCCACCTTGGAGTACGAGCTTAAGTCTTCACTGGAAATCTGGTGACATATCTTTTGCATCTTGTAGTAATTCTTTACCTTGTACCTTTAAGTGTGGAATTGTAAGAGGAATACCCGCAGAAGACTCAAGGGGAGGTATTGCTAGTTGCCTGACTGCTGGAACTACCTCTCATAGCTTTGAAATAATCTGATCAGGATTATATGGAATAAGGCCTGTAGCTCTGAATGCTGATCTGATAGTTGACTGTTTGAATGTTTGTTGGCGGATGGAATCAATTCTATCCAGAAATTCACATTTGTCAAATTCCCCACAGCCCATGCAAGTGGCTACCTCTACAGCCTCTGAGTGATAATGCTTATAAGGTTGAAACACTACTACATCCAATGATTGAAGAAGGTGGCTCGAATGAGGAGGCAAACAGAAAACAATAATTTTGTACTTGTCACAATAGTCAAGAAACTGTTTGGTGCAATGGGAGCCAAAGCCATCAAGGAGTAGCAATCAGTGAGTTCCAACTTGTCACTTTGCAGAGAATTTTTTGAAATAGTCAACCCACTTTATTGTCAATTCGTCATTACTGTAGCCCGTTTCTGAGGTACCCACAAGGTAATTATCTGGTATACTAGTAGTAGTATACCAAGACTCCTGGTGGATAACACCTGGAATAATAATCATTGGAGGTAAAACAACCCCATCACTACTAATTGTTTCACAAACAGTTACAAGTTCTCAATTGGTAGAACTAGCCAAATAAGCCTGCCAATTTGGATCACGAGTGATGATCTATTTGTCACGTCCTATACCAATACAGAAACCAGTTTCATCAAAGTTGTACAGGTCACCTGGCTGAATATTGTGTTTTTGACAGACTGTAAGATATTTTTGAAACCAAGCTCAAATATTGTCTGGTTGGTGAGCATTCTTCCGATCTGCATTCATTGATTGCTGCTTTCGAATAAAATACTCCGGATGGCAATTCAAGAAATGTGAGGCCCACTGGTTACTAATAACAGGTGCTGGTCCTGAGCCTGTGTACCCATATTGGAGGATTGTATTTGCACAGCTTGATACTATTTGCAAATGGGCACTAGTACCTACTTGATCTAAACAGTCAAGATACTGACAAACAGCCAGTTCCTGATTATCCGAAAGCTTATGATTTGTGCCTGGTCAGTCTTGATGTGATTGGTGATCCTGTAAATGAGCTCGAAGTCATCAAATAGGTATTTCATACTTGTGAGCAATTTCTGCAAGATTTGTAGACTCATTTTCACTCGACTGAAGAAAGGTCACAGCAGCCTGAATTTGTATTTTAATATCCCCATAAGGCTCGACTCGCTGACTTGGTAAAACAAAGGCTGGAGCCAGTGGCATAATTGGTTGTAGTGTGGAGAAACAGTTTGTGAAGTAGAGAAATGGTGTATGAAGTGGAGAAATAGTATGTGAAGTGGAGAAATAGTATGCAAAGTGAGTATATCTCTGGTTTATATGGACTACAAATATTCTTTAAAGTCACCTTAATTTACAGAGTTGTGTTGAGCCACAAAGTGCCAGTGAGCCACCAATTTACTATGGTGAGCCACAAAGGACTGTTAAACTATAAAGGACTGTTGAGCTGTCAGGCACTCTTTAGAGTGCCCCCAGTTGTGAGCCTGCAAACTCTGAGGGTTGTGGCTGGGAGCCACATCCTTGGCACGAGTATAGATATTACATCACTGGCTGGAGAAGGTGCCTCTTCTTCCATATGTGTATCAGCCCCAGCTCCTTGAATAGCTAGGGGCATAGGTGAGTCTCATCTAGGTTAATCCATGATGAGTTTTTTAGGTAGAGGTAAGTGTGCGTAATGAGTCTAGGTAATGTGGAGGGTATTAATATACTGTTACAGGGTAGCCCAACTGTAGATATTGTCTATTGGTATAAGCTGTATGCTTCTTGAAGTAGAGTAAGTAGTGTAAGATAAAGAGGAAGATCATTAAGGTAGGCTCAAAAAAGTTTGTGTGCATAATGAATTTTTCAAGAGTAAATAATAAATATATTAATAAGATCTCTTCTCTATTACTTGATGTTTCTAATAGCTGGGAGTACCTCGATATTTATATTCCAAATCTGGGTTATCATGGGCTACAACTAACTCCCATACTATCTAAGTACCATCACCAAAAACCTCTTATTTTTCCCAAGTGCAAACACTCTTGACCCTAAGAATATTTGCCCTGCTTAGCTTTGATCTCTTCAAACTCCTATTATTTCTGGGGGTGTGAACACTCCACCAGTAGGTAGTCTTCAATCTCTCTGCCATATGAACTTATATTCAGTATGCCACCCTAATAGCAACTATACCAATCGTTCTGCCTCAAAACATAAAGTGATCAGCTTTATTGAATGAGTATGGCTATCACATTGCATTTTTATGCATCGCAAAGCCCATCAGGCATGAAGGAGTTTTGACCCTAGATTGAGCCAATAGCTCGTCAGGCGAAACCCTCTCATACTGATTCTCGAGCAGACCCTCTTGGAGTACTACTTCTTTCAAAGCAAGAGACTTGGCTCCATGGCTACCCTTTGGTACCATAGGCTCGCAATATTCAGGTCACTAATGGTTTTTTTCCGAATTGTCCCATTACTTATCAGCCATAATATTTAACAGCTCATGTACAGGATAATAGCTTGCTCAAAACCTAACCAAATTCCTTCGAGTCACTTCTCATGAGTCCCCAATGGTGCCCTCCCATATATCTTACGGACAGCATCTGGTCGGACAGATGGCGATAACGTATATGGTGTTATACTGAAGGTATCATTTATTGTTGTTAAAGTGTTGGGAAGCAACTCGGCCGTAATACCGTGATGATGCCTGGTCCCTACATGGGGGCCGCAGGGATATGGTAGAAATAATCCTGAGTAAAGGCCAGGTAATTTTGGGCCTTTTTTCCATATGCCTAACATTGCAGCCAAAATACATACTTCTCCCTCAACTCATAATTGTAGCTTTCAAAATTCTTTGTATTACTTTATCCATGGTCCCTTTACTGACAACATAATGATCAGACATTAGGATGTTACATTATCTGTCTTTCAAGTCAGCATTCTTTTACCAGTAAAGACTATTTCTATAGTAGGTTGTAGCTTTGTGGGAATAGATACCATGTGGATACAAGAGGTGTCATTAGAAAGTTGACATTGAGGGAATTCAGGAGGATATCTGATGGATCCAAGTAGATATCAGTACATTGAGATATCTGTCTTCTAAGTTAGTGGAAATTCACTAGTAAAGACTATTTCTATGGCAGACTGTAACTTTACAAAAGATAGTACTAGTCAGACATAGGTAGGTTCATTGGAAAGCTAGTATTGAGGGGATTCAGGATCATATCATGATATCATGATCAGATATCAGGATATTATGGTATCTGTCTTTCAAGTCAGCAGTTTATTAACAATAAAGAGTATTTATATAGTAGGCTATAACTTCATGGAGCATAGTACCAGTCAGATATAGTAAGGTTTGTTGCACTGCTGTCATTCAGTAAATTGTGGGTTATATTGTGACATCATAATCAAATGTCTGGAATTTGGCTTCAAACCTTGTAGAGAACTTGATTTATTACAAGTAGATATAGTTGTTTGATATAACTATAAATGATAATGAAAAAATGCATGTGGGAAAAAATAACAATACTCTCTATCAGCTAACTTGAATATGTCACAACTATCACTCACTTTTGCAATAAAGATAACTATCATTTTTACTAACTTCATAGTTTTAAGACTAAAATATAAATCTTTATAATTGGACAATTCTTCTTTTTTTTCAACCCCAATTTGGTTTAGTCTTCTAGAAAAGTAGCTAATATATGGTTAATATGTGGCTAGTAATATCTGGTTAGCCTCACATCTTAGGTATATCATGATTTATTTTATCATAAATTCTTATATTAGGATATAATCATGCATTATATCTAAACTCTTGATGCATAGGACACAATCAGGTATTACATCTAAACTCAGGATACTATCTGGTATTACATTTAAACTCAGGATCTACAGGGTGTAATCAAGTTTACTATCCAAACTCAGGATATACTAGGTGCAACTGACTGATGTATCCAAACTTAGGATATATCAGGTATAACTGACTGACACATCCAAACTCACCATGTACCAAGTACATAGGATATAAGATCCTACTAGGTACTATTAGGATTCAAGGTTCTTGCATCAGATGCAGGTTTTTTTTTTGCTGATGAAAGGTGGATCAGTTTATCAATGAACTTATTTGATTGGCAAGTGAGTTGTACTATAATAAGATTCAAGTTCACATAAAGGATAAGACTCACATCAGCATAACTACAGAGTTATGTAATATTTAGGCTCTAAAGACTCTATACTCTTAGTTATACATCAATTATCTTAACCTCCTGGGTAATACTATCTATTAGTTAGAAGATGTAGCTTCTTTTAATGAAACAGTTGTTAAAAACAAGCATATCTCCTACTACAATTAGGGTCATAGTAGGCTATCTAGTCCTAAGAAACAATGGAAGATGAAAGGTAGTGGAAATCAAAACTGCAGAACTACCAATACCTTAGCAGGGCCTTCAAGATCCTGAAATTCAGAATATGAAGATAAGTATAGGAACATTCCTATGATTCTGACTGATAAATACTGAGGGTTAAAGTAGTGTATTAGGTGTGGGTAAGAGGGTCATTTCTAGAGAAATTGTACTGCTATATAACTAGTTATTTATTCTTTGAAGCCTTTATATAAGCAAACAGTAATAGAAATAAAGTATACCTAGACAACTGTGTCCAAAACTAGACACATTGAAGCTCCTCCTCTAGCTGTTGAGAAAGCTATTGCTGAGTTTTATAGATCACTTCTGATACTTGAGGTAGATACTGATACATCTGACTAGGTAAGTCCTACTTGTAAATGAGTATAAGAACCATAAGCCAACTCCAGACTCTAGGCTACTATGAGCCTTGTAGGATAGCTAGGAGTAGTAGGAAAGATAAGGGTAAAGGTAAGTCCCCTTTCAAAGTCATAGAAAATTCTAAGAAGCTAACACCATACTATTAGAAACAGGGGAGATAGCTAGGAATTTCTTATGTTATAGTCTGGGAAAGGGTTTTGGTTCTTTCTGTTTAGGTTAATTATTGTTCTTAGTTTAGTTTTTATTTATTGTTCAAGTTATAGTTTTGGTTGTATATTGTTTATGTTAGGTGGGCTTGACTTAGCAATTGAAAGTTATTTGCAAGTTTGCCTGAGGAGAGTTTAATACCTAAAATCATGTTGGTATGATAGTAAACACTTTAGTATCAGCAAAAGTTCACATTTGTCCTCTATACCTTGTGAGGTATGAGGGGTATGAGGGGTCAAATTATAAACTTCCAGTTATTGTACCTAAGATTAATACCAGAAAATACATGAGATCAGCATGGGAGCAGAATTATGCAAGGATATTTCAGGAGATACAAAAAGGGTAAATGCACTAAGAAAGAGCTCAATCTTACCAGTGAGTACATGTAGTAGTCCAGAATTACCAGATATTACATACAGAAGGTTAGCATTACCAGAGGTCATAACTGGAGTGAGTTGATAATGGAGAAACTGCAGATGAATTCTGGATAGATTTTAGAGAAATTGCAAAAAGGTGACTCAAAATACTTGGTATGTATCAGGTCACATGAATCACATAAAGTTTGCTTAGTCATTTGGAGTCAGGCAATAGGTCAGGTTTATTAATATTCTATATATCTACAGCTATATAAATGAGTACTAGAAAGAAATCTAAAGATAAAAGACCTTAATACTAATACAATCTAGAAGGCTCATATAGTATTCTGACTACTTTAGACAGCTAAATCCAGTGATGTAAACTAGAAGTTGTGTGGATATCTGTAGCCTAAGCAATCAATCAAAATGTAGTTATCCTCCAGAAATCTATCAGTATAGATACTATGTATAAACTTGAAGAGAACTAACCTTAACAGTAATGCAATTGAGGAGCTCTATATAGCATTCTGAGTGTCTTGACAAGCCAAATCCAATGGTGTAAACCACTTGTTGATTGACCATCTATAGCCTGAGAAAAATATGAAAAATCTCAGAATCACTATCTTTGGTATTGTATGCTGGTATTGTGTAGTGGTATTGTAGTGTTGTGATCTAGAAGTAAGTAAAATTTTGCTAATTCCCCTACCCTGTATAGTCATCAGCTCTTACTTACATTCTTTCCTTTATTTTAAGAGGAGAGAAAGATGGTAAGCAGTGGTAGTATAGTTAAAATATCCTTTCAGTACTGTAGTACTTCTCTCTGTTATCCCTTATAGGATAGGATCTGCCAGTGAGAACACCTTAGACTACTCTTTGATGTAAACTAAAACTAATATAAAATATGATATGTCATATTTCTCTGAAAAAAGTCTTGTTTGCAACTCTGGTAGGTCAAAGCAGACTGTTAATACTATAGTGAATTACTAGGATACCCATCAAAAAGCAACAAATCAGGTAGATTTCTTGCTTAGACAATTACTATCAAGGTTAAAGGAGAGGTCCATGTAGATCCTTACTATTATCTGAGTTTTAGGGGGCCTCTGACCAGTCCACTAAGTACTTCAGGTAGCTGACCATACTGGAGGAACTCAGGGGGTAGCTATCTATAATAGAGAAACTTCAGGGGCTAATAGTTATACTGGAAAAACCCTTGAGCACTCCTGGATTTTTGTGTCATACTACAAGTCACATGTATGTATTTTGAGGTTGGTAGTAAGGTCACAGCCACCTGAGGTACCTGTGATAGTAGGGGAGCTGGCATTACTAGACCTTTCATGAAATATAGTATGTAATTCATGAGGTAAAAAACTTTTTGCTGATGTAGCTACTAGTTTGTAGTCTCATAGTCTTTAAGGGTATATATATAAAGTATTTTATTCATAAAGTTATAGATAGAAAATAATAATAGATAATTGCATGAAGAACTATCTCCTTCAGGGGAAATCCTCTCTATATATAGACTTCTTTCACATAACTCTAATCCTTATAACTCACAATTGTTAGTCATGTAAAACCTTAACCTTATATATTACTTCTCTGAATAATGCTCTACCTGGTTAGTTTATTATAGATATAAAATACTTGAAAAGTACAACTTCAAGGGCAAGTAGATTTTTGTCATAACTATTGTGTATTAAATAGTAAATAATTAGGTATTATTATAATCAACCTAAAGATTATTAAATAAAATAGTATTATGACCATATTGATTCCTCAGTATTTGTAAAGTTTGTATCTTGCTACATACTTATATTTTCAGAATTATATCCCATTTTTTTTTTAAATTTAATGTAGGTGTTGTTTGTAGTTTTTATACTATAAAGAATATGATGGATTTACAGAATAAGGCTTAAAAGATATAATTAGTTAAAATAAAAGTTAATATAATGCAATTAATATGGAATGGGTTGATTGAATGTTTTTTTTTTCAGCTTTGAGCTACTATGCTTTGCTCAGTAGAAAGTAATTTGTAAAATAGCTGTAGAAACAAGTCTTGTGTATGGATAAAATTAACCATGTATTAACAGCAGGAAAATCTTCAGCAATGATAACTATACTTTCCTACCAACTCACTATCATGAAAACTAAAAAAACAAAATCCAAAATGTAAATATGTTGTAGAAATTAATATTTAGTATACCATCCATCAGCCTTAATAATTGTCTCTCTTCTATCCACTATTGACCCTGCTAAAGTATCAAAAACCTTTAGGTTTAAAAGTTTCCAACCATATATGATGGCCTCCACTATTACCTTTTTGACCTCATTGACAGAACCCTTTAGGAGAAACAACTCAGGATAGTACTTATGAAGCTTATCTTCACTAGAGACCAAATATTTTCAATTCATTTGAGATCTAGTAAATAGAGAGAGATTTCTATAATAGTAATGCCCTGACTTTTGAGCTATCTCCTAAAGAGTAAGTGAGTCTTAGTATTGTTAATGATCAAAAATACCTCTTTCTCTCTAACTTCTTCTCTGATATCTTCTCATATTCCTAAAAAGTCATAATGATTATAAATATCTATAATTGACTTTCCAGTGACTCCACTCCTAGTAGAAGCAGAATCAGGAAAAACAGGTAAAAAAGACAATGAGTTTGACCACCAAAAAAACCAGTCTTCATCTGACTAATTATTCTCTCTCCTCTCCTAGCAGTAGGTTCAATACAATCCTTGTTCCACTTTTCTTTTTGGTATCTAAATACTTATTTTCTCCTCTTTCCTCCTCCCTTCTCTATAGCTTCCTCATCCTCCCATATTGCTTTCCTTCTCCACATCTCCCTAGTCCAATGCCTATGGGCTAGTACCTATTTTAATCTCTTTTGAGTTAGATCCTCATCCAAATGAACCCTCTCTTGTGCCATCTACTTTTTAAGATACTTTTGTGCAAGTCTTCTCTTCACTGTTTTAGCAGAAACATTGGGAGCAACTCTCTCAACAATCTTTATTGAAAAAAAAGAATCAGGCAGAATGGTTTGTTTTTGGTTGATCTAGAACAATTTCTTTAGGTGGTATTGAAAGTGCAGAGTGATGAGGAAGGTTGTGTTGCCGTCAATCATGGGTAGGCGGCTAATTTTGTCCACAGAAAATATCATACAGCCTTATCTGGTTGGTTGGGATTTTCCTCTTTTTGTTTTTTAAATTTCTTTTTTTCCTTCTTGGAAATTATTGGCGGACTAGTCTCTGGTTGAGGTCTTCGAACTGTTTTGGCCGAATTAATGAGGTTGCAGTGGCTTGGCAACTAGGCGCCAAGTATACCAAGCCAAAGGCCAAGGAAGACTAAGGAAAGCCAAGGAAGGCCAAGGAAACGCCAAGCTGAACAACCCTGTTGTGGATTAGACGCCAAGCGACATAACTTGGCAAAAGCTGTGCGAACCAATCCATCGTGCTCCCCTCCACCATCCACTCCTCACACCCACCCCCCCCGTAGACACAGCAGACATATCATCAAGAAGAAGAAGAAGAAGAAGAAGAAGGGCCTTGTCTGTATGTTATGTCTCTTTACCCTTCCCTTTCCACCCCCCTCCCAAAAAAAAAAAAATTCAACCCAATTCAATCCAATACAATCCACTGATCCCATCTCTTCCCTTGTTACTCTTCTTGTAGTCGCCTTTTTCCCTACCGTGCTGCACTTCTCGACTATTACAGCACTGGTACCCACACGAAATCAAGCAAGTAAAATAAGCTGCTTGCTGCTCTCTCTGTTGCTGCTTCGTGCATTTTTTAACTACTGTACGGTACGGTATTTCCTCGCTATCAAAAAGTCAGCGATTCACCTCCTACCAAAAAAAAAATCACTACCTCCCACCACCCACCACTACCCAACTACCTACCAGTACTCATCGATACCACTCAAATCCTTTTTTCTTTTTCTTTTTTTTTTTTTCCTTCTTCCTCGCTTTTATTAATATTTAACCTTGCCGTACCTCTCTCGTTGTAACGTAACCCTAAGATTTACGTGCTTAACTTACCTGACACATTCCTCTTTCCTCTTTACATTTCGTTGCCATCAGTTCTCGCCCTCTCTCCTTAACCGTTTCTTTCCGTTGGGGTTTGAGCCCACTTTCTTAACTTTCACCACCCCACCCGAAAGACGTTCGACCCTTCCCACCCACCACCACTACATCCACAGCATTCGTCTTCAACCTTCCCACAACAACCTCCCTCATCCTTCACAACCGTACACATATTCAGTTCCTTCCTTTGAGGGAGCCCAGCGAAATAGCCACAATAGATTCCATCCACTCCATCCTCGACCAGTACCACTTCGTGGCGAGCTCACCGCCAACCTCCGCTCAAAGCCAAAGTTCTCCAAGATCAACCAAGCTGGCTGTCCCCCAGAGCCCAGCGACGGCGGCGCCCGTCGCCCCATCTACCCCCGCCGCCCCATCGAAGGAAGACACGAATCTCGCTTGCCAATGGACTGCGTGTCAAGAGAAGTTTGAAAGTCCCGAGGATCTTTACGTATGTTGCTCCCATCTCTTTTTGTACCGACGTTGAGGCAAGCCTTGGCGGACGTGTTGTTTGGGGAATTTCTTAGAGAAAGAGAGTACTTTTAGAGCGCGGGGGAGAGGAGGGGTTTTTATCCTTCCTTTCCAAAGTCTCGGCATTTCTCTCTTTTTTTTTTTTTTTCCTCTCTCTTTCTATTTTTCTACAGTCACAAAGAAAAGTATTTTTCGGAATATTTCGCTAACAAATTTTTTCTCCCTCGCTTCGGGCGGTGTTTTCTCTTCCTTTTTTATTTTATAGAACCACCTTTGCGATATCCATGTCGGGCGTAAGAGTACCAATAATCTCTGTTTGACGTGCGCCTGGGGCACTTGCAGAACCACTACCGTCAAGCGAGATCACATCACCTCGCACATCCGTGTCCATGTTCCGCTTAAGCCTCACAAGTGTGAATTCTGTCAGAAAGCTTTCAAACGACCTCAAGATTTAAAGAAGCATGTGAAGGTAGGGGAGCTCTTTCGCTAGCTACTTCCATGAAAAACCCTTTGTTTTACTTGCTGTTCCTCCAATTCCCGGGTTCTCCGCTGACATCGCTTTATCGGCGCCATGTTCCACAGACACACGCGGACGATTCTGTCCTGCTCCGTTCTCCTGAGCCGGATGGGTTAGGTAGAAGGACCTCCGCTGTTCATCAATCTCGGGTTGGTTCATCGTTCACCCCCCTTGTTCCTGGGAACGGCAGCTTATACCTTTCGATGCAGGGAGATAACGTTCATGGTCAGTATACCACTGGTGCGGGAATGCAACGTGAGTTTTATTATTTTTATTTTGTCACTTTTTTTTTGTCTTATCCTCTTTGAGAATTGGCTGTGAACTTTTATACTAAGACCCTTCAAGCTCTAGCCGCGACTGCTGCACAGGCGTATTACGGTATGCATTGCATTTTGCTGGATTATCCTCGTGCATTTCCTGATGTTTCACTAGGTATCGGCGCATATTATCCCAACCCCAACCAAGCGCCTGGGGCCACTCCTGTATATTACTACAATGCTCCTCAGGCTCCCCAGCAAGATATGGCCCAAGCCGCGCCTCTTAACGAGAATAAAAAGCGCGCTTTTGAGGGGATGGATCAGTTCTTTGATGACGCTAAGCGACACAAGCTTCAACCGGTTTATGATGGAGCCATGGCACAGAGGCTCTCTGCATTGCAATTTGTTCCGACTACCAGTGGGGAGGGTGTTGATTTCAACGGGCATCACGCACCTACCGTGACTGCATCCCCGTCGGGTCAAACTCAATATACCCTCCCGTCGCTCCGGACAAAGCAGGATCTAATTGACGCCGACAATTTCCTCACTCAATTGTCTGCTAATGTATATGAGAGCCCTGCTGCGGCTGCCGCAGCTGGTGTCCCGGCCAGTGGAGCGCATTACCCGCAACAGTATCGCACTAACCAGCCGTCTTCCCCGCACGGAACTCCGGCTACCCAACCACAGCAGCATAGTCCTAACCACACTCCCGCTGCACACGATACTGCCCCGACCACTACATCGGCTATGCCCGCTAATTCTAACTCGACTGGTACTCCCACTTTGACCCCTCCCAGTCAACAACACTCTACACCTCCTACTGTTTCTCCCCAGACTTCGGCCTCGATGTACCCAACTCTTCCAGCTGCAGTTACTAGCAGTGAAATGTCTGCTGGATATCCCGCCCCCGTTTCCACCGCACCTCCCACCTCTCTTGGACCGACTTTCGAGTCTGACCAGCGCAGGAGGATTAGTGTTGGTGTATTACAGAAGGCTTCGGGATCTTCCGAGGATACTGACATCGACATGGGAAATGATGATGTCTTTGATGACTCGAAGAAGAATGAGATCAGCAGTTCTCTCATCGATCCCGAGCTTGGTGCGTTGTCTGGCGAGACAATGGAGCAGCGACAAGAAGACCCCTCAGCAGCTGGCGAGAAGGAGGAAGTCGTTGTCTCCTGGGAGAGGAATATTGGTGTCATCAATAGCCTCCGCGATTACGTCAAGGAGCTTCTTAGGGAGGAGGATGAGAAGGAAAAGCGGGGTGAGGGTGAGGACCACATCATGACGGACCATGATGGCGGCGTCGATGGATCCAACGTAGAACAGCTACAGGAAGAAAACGAAAGCGATGAGCGTCACAAGGAGGAACAAACAGATGCTCAGGCGCTCTACCCTGTTCTGAGAGCTGTCGCTGTAGCCTAATAATTTGTTTTCATATTTTGTTCTTCCTTTTCGGACGATCCATAGCGGTGTTATGAAGTTATGACGGCTGTATCAGGAATGGTGAAGGGGGAGGGGGGTTAGTTGTCTGTTGTTGGAGGAAGAAGAGAAAGGGTACTAGTTAAACTTCGATTTTCATTTTTCATCTCTTTTTTTTTTTCCTCCCTCTTCTCGCTTACTACTGCCACTATGGCTGGGGCTTTCTCTTCTTCTCCTTGTCTTTTTTTCTTTTTTCTTTCTTCATCTCTTTTTTCCTTTGTTGCGTTTTCTTTTTCTCCATTCTATCCGTCGGTCCGTGAGATTTTCTGCACACAGGCTGGCCGTCTGTTCTATCTGTCGCGAGGAAGCAAAAGACAAAGACTCACTCACTCACTCAAAAAAAAACACAGTTCTGGATTTGCGGATAAATCATCTATTTACTTATTTTTTTTTCCATCGTGAATGGCTTCTTGTTTGCTTGCTTGCTTACTTTGTCTGTTCTATTCTTAAGTAGACAGAAATTACTTTTTGTTGTGAAAAAAAAAAAAAACCGTTTTTCTTTCTTTTCTTCATCTCTCTTTTTCCGCTTCATGTTACAAAATGGGTATTATTGATATTACCCTCCGCTCTTCCTCCCATCTATCCCTCTTTTTCTATCTGACGCTATGATTTTTGTACGTCTTTTTTCTTTTCTCTTTTTTCTTCATTATTTACTATTACGTTTTGTCGGTTGATAAGTTAAGTGAGTCTAGTTAGTTAGTTATAGGTTATTACTTTTTTTTTTGTAACTTCTCTTTTCTTTTTTATGTTGTGTTGGTAAATGAATGGTTTTTTTTTTTTGCTGTTTGATAAGGATGTTCTTGCTGGCAGGCTCTTTATGCTCTAGTGGTGCTGGTGGGTGGGTGGTTATCGTAGATTGGAATGGAATTGTGTCGTGAGGTAGGTAGGTAGGAAGGTAAGTTGAAAGGCTAGTAATTCATTTCGTTCGTTCTTTCATTCATTCATTCATTCTTCCGTACCTACTCTGAGTCGTTGCGGGCTGCCGTATACAGTATTATGAGGTCGTGATACGGTATCGTAGTCTTATCATAAACGCATCAGCAGAACAATTCTAACTCAACCCCTCCCCCTCCCCTCATAAGTCAAGTCAGTTGCACATCCCATCGCTCCCACAGCCAATAACTTACTTCACAACAACCTACCCTAGGGTAGTCTACAGCGGTAATAACATAACAGGAACACAAGCTCGGCTACGCCCCCTTCCAAGCCGTATCAAAAACAGCGCCAGCCGCGAATGCGGGAAGGGGGGGGGGAGGACTTTGGTAAGTCTGGGCGGCGTCCTACATTACCACCCCATAGGGATCACTTCCCACAGTACAGTACAGTACTCGTATATCGGCCCTCACTCCACCCGGGCATCAAACCATCAGCCCTCAATTATATTGTAACGAGCACAAAAAGCGCCATTTGTAAATGTGTAAATCTTCAAAAGTAGCGCAATGACGTCACCGCATTCATCCACTTGTACGGGTATTATTATAGTAGGGGGAAGCGATTGCACTTTTATTTCTCCAGACTGAATGGATGGGCTGGGAGATTGGTAGGGTATGCCTTGTTCAAGCTGTTAAAAAGTCTTGGAGGTTGCGAGGCGTGGGCTTCTTGGTATGCACAGTATGGTGTTTGCGGGGCGGGGTGGGGACGGCCTACGCCGGTTTACTCGAGTGCGGAAAGGCTTGGATGGAACGGTGGGTGCAGTGAGTTCACTCAAGTGTCTTCGCATGATGCCTCTGTCACTTCCAATGGCGCTGCCGGTGGTGTAGGTATGATACCGTAGTATGATAGGCAAGCGCAGTGCACTCGTAGAGTCAGAGTCTATTTTTTCTTCATTCCTCCCCTTCTTATTTTCCATATAATTCCACCCAATCCCCTCCCCGAGTGCATGATAGAGAAGGAAAGATAAGGATTCGGACAAAGAGTGCAATAAAAAATATAAAAAAATATAAAAATAAAAATAAATGCCAACCTCAACAACAACCACATCCGTATAACCCCCCCTCCAACCCCAACCTCCAGTGGAGCATACCCGTGCCAATATGCCCATGCCAGTGATGCCGCAAGTACCTCCGGCACCGGTAGCAATACCGGCGGCGGCACCCCCAGAAGACATCACTTGCATCAACACCAGCAACATCTGCAAGCTGACATTGGAAGTTTTACCTCAAGCGTTGGTGGTGGTGCAAATGAGGCACTCTCCCTACAATACCTTGTCCATCCTTCCATCTCCCCTCCCTTCGCTCTTACTGTACTTTCTTCTTAACTAACCTCCGCTTACAACGAACTTTGACGAACAAAAGCCTCCAATGACAAATAATCCTGCGCGTCTATCGACTACGCGAACTACACGCACAGCTTCTTCCTCTTTGCCATCATCCCCAATGACTGCGGCTGCGGCTGCGGCGCGCGAGCGAGCGTGGTGGCATATCAGCCTTTTCAGAGGTATGGTGAATGATGTTCGCCGAAGATTGCCGTATTATAAATCGGATTGGACGGATGCTTGGGATTATAGGATTGTGCCTAGCACTGGTTTGTGCTTTCCTGCCCTGTCGATCAATCATTTATCGTTTCGTCTGATGTTGAGGTTGTAGGTTGTGAGGGAGTGAATTGCTGACGATATACGGGGGATGGGTAGTTTATATGTTTTTTGCAAAGTATGGTGGTCTCTTTTTCTTGGCTCTTTTTTTATTTGCTTTTTTATTTGCTTTTTATTACGAGTATTATCCAGGTCAAATCATTTATAAACTTGAGGTCTGAGGAAGAGGGAATTCAATGATTGGCTGATTGTGTTTGAAAAGCGTGCTTCCGGCATTGGCATTTTCTTTGGATATGTGAGTTGCTCTTTCGGGAGGTTGGTTGGTCGGGATCGAAGGGGGTGCTAATCGGTGGATGAATCGGTACTTGTATAGGTTTGAAAAAACAAACATGTCCTATGGCGTCAATGAGGTTCTCCTCGCATCTGTACTCGGTGCGGTAGTCTTCAGTTTCCTGGCCGCGCAGCCGTTATGTATCGTTGGTGTTACGGGGCCTATCACTGTTTTCAATTAGTGGGTCTTACTATTACCCCCACTCCTTTTATTTATGAATTGACTAATGTGAGAGGATACGAGCTATTTGTAGCACTGTATATGCCATTGTAACGCCCAGGGGAATTCCGTATTTCCAGTTCATGTGCTGGATTTGTCTATGGTCCATGCTTATGCATTTTGCGCTGGCCATAACGAATGCTTGTAATGCTGTTAAATGGGTCACGAGGTTTTCTTGTGATATCTTCGGCTTCTATGTCGCTTTCATTTACTTGCAGAAGGGTATTCAAGTCCTCGCTCTTCAATGGCGCGCGGGAGACGCAGCGGCGCATCTGTCGATCTCAATATCGCTGCTGGTGTTAATGTCCGGGTACGCTTGCTCCTGGCTCGGCAATAGCAACCTCTTCAGACACCCCGTCAGAGTCTTCTTGAAGGACTATGGAACCCCGCTTTCAATTATTTTCTTCACTGGATACCAGTTCTTTGGGAAAATGAAGCATATCGACCTTGAGCGATTGCCCGTCTCACAGGCCTTCTTCCCCACCACCGAGCGTGGGTGGTTGGTGCATTTCTGGGATATTAGTGTCGGAGAGGTGTTTTTAGCTATTCCGTTTGCGCTATTGTTGACCATTTTGTGAGTGATTGGCTGTGTTTGTGGTTTATGACCCGATTGGGCTGATGTGGATGGGATAGGTTCTATTTCGATCATAATGTCTCCAGTTTGATTTCCCAGGGTACGGAGTTCCCCTTGAAGAAGCCGGCAGGGTTTCACTGGGATATTTTCCTGCTCGGAATCACGACGGGAATTTCGGGAATTGCGGGAATTCCTGCTCCTAAGTATGCTCTTTCTAGTTTCCGATGTTAGCAAGGGACGCTTGCTAATAGCTGTGAAGTGGTCTTATCCCTCAAGCTCCTTTCCATACTACGTCTCTTTGCGTCACTCGCCGGCAAACGGACGAGGCGGAGGAGAACAAAGGCAAGACGGAAGTCGTCGTTGACCACGTTGTGGAACAGCGGGTTAGCAATCTTGCGCAGGGACTATTGATCTTAGGGACTATGACAGGGCCCTTGCTTGTGGTGCTTGCGTTGATTCCACAGGGTGTAGGTTGAACGTACCATCTTCGATGAACATCTGCTCATCGGTTGATATAGGTTCTTGCTGGACTCTTCTTCGTCATGGGTCTTCAAGCACTCGAAAATAACGGAATTACGGTCAAGTTGTTGTTCCTGTTCAGAGACAACTCCTTGACTTTTGGCGGAGAGCCCCTGAAGAGATGCAGGAAGGGAGCTGTCTGGGCGTTTGTAGCACTTGAGCTTGTTGGATTCGCGGCCACGTTTGCTATTACGCAGACTATCGCTGCTATTGGGTATGTTCATCTCACGATAACCACTTATATTCAGAACTTTATATTAATTGATCAACGTATGCAGCTTCCCGGTGTTCATTCTCCTGCTAATTCCTACCCGAACCCTTCTCTTGCCCAAGTATTTCACCCCCGAAGAACTTGGAGCTTTGGATGCACCCACAGCTTCACCGTTTACTCTTGAGTCTGTTGGTGGTGGTTATGGTGACGCACCGGGGTCCAATGATGATATCGCCCCTGCTGAGGCTAGTAGTGATACACTCTCTGATAGTGACGAGAGTGTCATGGAGAGGGGTGATGCTGTCAAGCTGAGCAGAAGGAAGTCGTCTGCGGTTAGACACAGTACTGAAAACGATAGTAAGGACTGGATAGAGGAGGTGGGTCCTTCAAGGACACAACATAGACGGACCACAAGGAAATAGATTTAGATATATTTGATTCATTGATGGATGGAGAGGGCCAAAAAAAAAAAGGGTAATCTGTGGCCGTAGAGTTACATGATATATAATTTGGCGGGTAGCATCATGAGTTGGACGCTTTCTTCAGTACTTAAAAGCTACGATTTACACTTAAAATTTATTACATACTAGTTCTGTAAGGGGGTAGAATAGCATATTTTAATACGATGCCATCTCAATTGAGTTGACCTGACAGGTGCAGCTTCTGTTGTGGTGGAGCTTTGTTTTACTGAGTAACCATCCATTGTCTTGGCGAGCGATAAACAACGTGAAATCAATGGATCGGGCAACACAAACACAAAGCCCTTGCACAAGCTTTCTTTTTTCTGTCCATCATCAACGAACCCCTCTTGCGGCTTTCACTTCGCAACACCCGACCATTTTCTGCACCCTCACTCTCGCTTCTTTACACAATCATCGTTGGGAGAAATAATTTTTTCTTAACCTTCCGAACGAACACCTATACCTCCCTTTTCTCTCACTTAACTCTTTTCTAGACAACATGGGTGAATCAAGGTAGAGGATACCCCCGGGAATGTGAAGAAAGAAAACTATTCATAGACCAAACTTTCACCATTGTCACATTCACTGTGCTAACGTCGCTATAGGCAGGAACTTCTCAACTGGTTAAACGGCCTCTTGCAGCTTAACATTACACGTATAGAGCAATGTGGAACCGGGTATGTCACTGACGAGCAACACCCCCTTTTGTGTGAGAAGGAAGCTTGTTCCTTGCTTCGGAAAACTGTTTCAACTGACAGAGATAATTCTTGAATAGTGCCGCGCTATGTCAGGTTTTTGACTCTATCTTCGGTCAGTAGCGAGTCCTATGCTCCCCCTTCCCTGTCTGACGCGGGGAAGTGAGAGAGTGAAAAACGTGGAGTTGTAGCTTACTTTCTGTTTCTAGGCGATGTTCCCATGCAGAAGGTCAAGTTCAACGTCAATACCGAATACGCCTATCTTCAGAACTATAAGATTCTTACCTGTACGGTTTCACCTGATCCCTCCCTGCTCCTTTCCACATTTTTCGTACCGTTTGTTTTGGAGAAAAATTCGCTTACGTTTGGATTTTTTTCCCCGGGAATTTTCATTTTCGGGGGTGCTGTATTGTTGTTTAGCCGTCTTCTCTTCGAAAGGAATTGATAGGCCTATTCCCGTTGAGCGTCTAGTCAAGTGCAAGTTCCAGGACAATCTTGAGTTTCTGCAATGGACGAAGAAGTATTGGGATCAGTACTATCCCGGCGGCGATTACGATGCGCTCTCTCGCAGAAAGGGTGCGGGCTCTGTCGGTGGCAATCCTCCCCCCGCTGCTCGCGCCAATACCTCTTCCGCGGCTGTGAAACGCGGAACTACTCCGACCGTTGGCGGTGCTCGAACCCGAACTCCGCTCGGTGGTGCTAGCACTGCCGCCCTCCAACAGGAAAATAACATGTTGAAAGAGAATGTTACTGGGCTCGAGCGCGAGAGAGACTTCTACTTCAGCAAGTTGAGAGATATTGAGTTGTTGATTCAGCAGGCTGTCGAGCAGGATTCTAAGATTGAGGAGGATGAAGATGGCCTGGTCAAGCATATCCAGGCGATCTTGTACTCCACAGAGGTGACAAACCCCGACGACGATGGGACCATTCAAGAGTACGCTGACATCGAGAAGGATGGATTCGAAATACCGGCTGAGGAGGGCGACGACCTGGAGACATTCTAGACGTGGGAATTTACAATGTGGGCTTGGGCTTGAGCTACGAATGAGGGGGGTAAAAAAATCCAAAAAATCCACGGCAGGCTGACCATTGCGTGGAGTAACGTCGTTTTTCAACGGGTATCTTTTTCACTTTCACTTTTCACTTTTCTTCTTTCCTTCTCCTAGTGATTCTTTTTCCTTGCTTCTTCTATTCCTTGGCTCTTACTTTCGCCGCCCAGGGGTTTCAATTAGTAAAATTGTATTTTCTCACATAGCTTCGTCTCGTATTGAAGTGATTGTCTTTTTTCCTTTTGATTTCGTTCTTCCTTTTTAGTGCTATAAGCGTGGCCTAGTATTTTGCGAGTGTTTGGACAAGTTTCGTGGGAGATGCCTGTTTGTGGAATGGAGGGGAATTGGGGGGGAGGCATGCTCTAGATGGATGGGGTGTTGGGAGGAGGGAGATATGGCAGTTGATAAAGTTCACGCTTTCTTGTATGAGAAGACGGAATTGCGATAAAGCAGAGGGGAAAAATGATATTCCGGTAGATGTTTCCCTTATATTTTGAAGTTACAGTACCAGTGATCCGCGAGGAAGTGATTTATATATCGTGGAGATAAGATTGTTCGCCGTCATGACCCTTGAAACAGGGAATAGAATATTGTGACCTGTAGAGCAGCCGCAGCCACGACAACCGTCCTAAACTCGATAATTTGAGACACGACAGCAACCTCCACGTTGAATAATATAATCTCATCCTGACCAAACCACCACCACAACCACCACCACCGTATCTAACTTTTCCTCTTCCCTCCCCAGCCAAACAAAATAACAATTCGTGGTAAATCAATAATCCCGCATGTTAACATAACCTTCAATCCCCACAAAACAAAAGAAAGCAATTCACCTCGAAACCAAACGATAATAACTCCCACGCAATGTCACTCCTCGGCATCCTCCAGGCCCAAGCTCCGCCAAAGCAAGACGCCACATCGACCATCCAGACATTATGCCTGCGCCTATCCACAAGCACGCTCCTAGAGGATCGGCGCGCCGCGATAATGGGCCTAAGGAGCTTCGCCCGGGAGTACAAGGAGACGGTAGCGTCCGGGGGTCTACGGGGGCTTATTGGCACGCTGACGAAGGATTCGGAGGACGTGGATACTATCAAGGTTGTCCTTGAGACGTTATTGCTGTTGTTTGTTAAGGATGAGTCGAATGTTTGTTCCTCCTATGTTGGATAGATGCGTGGTGGAGTTTGGTTTGGGCTAACGTTGGAGGGGGGGGTGGTAGCCGGAATCGAGTGAGGATATTGCGTTATGGCTTACGGATGAGTTTACTCAGGTTGGTTCTTCACGGGATGTGTTTGGGAGGTGGGTTAGCTGACTGGGGGGGTAGAAACAAGAGAATATCACGGTTCTTATTGAGCTGTTGCAGGATTCAGACTTTTACATTAGGCTTTATGCGTTGCAGTTGCTTGTTGCAATATTGAATAATCGACCGTCTAGGACACAGGAGTGTGTTCTTACTGCTCCCCTTGGGATTTCGAGATTGGTTTCTGTGCTTGATGATAAGAGGGATGCTATTCGTAATGGTTACTCTCCCTCTATTCTACATCCGCTTGACAATTATTGATTTATTGTACAGAGGGCATTCTCTTAATAATTAACCTCTCAAACGGCCACACCGACATACAAAAGCTAATTGCTTTCGAAAATGCATTTGAGCGGATGTTCTCGATAATAGAGCTAGAAGGCGGCATCGACGGAGGCATAGTTGTCCAGGATTGCCTGCAATTACTAAACAACCTCCTCTCGTTCAACGTCTCGAATCAGAGCTACTTTAGAGAAACAGGATGCGTGCCCCGGTTAGCGAAGCTCTTCCAGTTCGCGCAGGAGCCGGTACCATCGTACGCTAAGGGGCAGAGGGATACGAGTATTGAATATGCAATGAGGGTGTGTAGGTTGTTTGTGGTGCCGGGCGGACTAGGCGCCGCTGCGAATCAGAATGCGTTTTTCAATGCCGGTATATTGCATCTCATGCTCGTCATTGCATTTTCTGGGTTTAGTGATTTTCCGGTTCGCGCGGAGGTCTGTATTTCTCTACTTACCTGGTTGATTGGCTTTGTGGTGTGCTGATAGGGACAATAGGCGTTGAGAACAGTCGCAGACCTCATTCATGAAAACTCACCACTTCAAGAGAACTTTGCTCAGATGAAGGTTCAGTATTTGGATCCTACGATATTGCCGGAGGTGCAGGCGCAGCAGAATAATCCTGATGATTTGTGCTATGTCATTGAGGGGTTGTTGGACCTTGCCTTATTGAATTCTTCGACTCATGCATTTGATGCCCGGTTGGCGGCGTGTCAGTGCTTGGAGTCGTACTTTGCTGGGAATCAACCCGTTCGGTTGCACTTTCTCAACCATGCTATCAATTTGCATGCGCAGGGGGATGAGTCGGCGAATGTGCTTACCTGCCTGATCAATCTTGACCAGGACTCCCGGGGCGATCCGTACAGGGTTTGGCTCGCGAGTGTGATACTCTTGCACTTGATATATAACGATGAGGAAGCGAAGAACCTGGCGACATCCTTTAAAGAGGGAGATGCGGATGCTGGTGAAGAGGTGGTCACTATGATTCAGAGCATATCTGGAAATCTCGTCGCTGCGTTGGAACATAACTATGATCCGCGGATAATCATTGGGTACTTGATGTTGCTGTGCACATGGTTATACGAAGATTCACCGGCTGTGGATGACTTTTTGAATGAAGCTTCGAGCGTGCAGTCGCTTGTGTCTACTGTTAAGCAGTCTAGTAATTCGAATGTGCTGATTCAGGGTCTCTGTGCATTTTTCCTGGGGATCTTGTATGAGTTTAGTCATAAGGATTCGCCGTTGCCTAGGTATAATATTCTATATAGCTGGCCTTGTGGGGGAGTGTCAATTGTGCTAATTATTGTGTGTGTCTAGGGCCACCTTACACCCAATCCTGGCCAGTAGAATGGGCCGCGATCACTATGTAAACAAGGTCACCAAGCTCCGGGAGAATCCACAAGTCCGGGACTTTGAAGTGTTCCGGGAAACGAACCACCGGAGGAGAAAGATGGGATTGCCGGAGGTGTATTTCGACCACACATTCATTGACTTTTTGAAGGACAATTACAGTCGGATATTAAGAGCTATTGACAAAGATCCTGGACTGGAGACGCATAATACCATCAGTAAGTAATCCCGTGCTATAAAATTCATATATACAGGTTCTGACCAAATAGACGGCGTCCCCCACGCCCTGAACGGAATCTCCGTCGAACTCGTCGACTCCCTCAAAGCCCAACTCGAAGACAAAGATGAAGAACTACAAAAGTTGCAAACAACCTGCCTAACCCTCGAGCAAAAAATAACCCAAGAACAGCACGAATCCCAGCGCGCGAAGGAGGCCGCCGCAGCAGAAGTGCAAAAGGCAAACGCAGCAATCGACGTCCTCCGCCAACAGCACGACACAGAATCCCGCGCCGCCGCACAAAAAGCCAGATCAGAAGCGAACGCACTAGAAGCGCAAATCCAGCGCGCCCGCTGGGAATCCACCGAATCTGCGCGGAAGGCGAAGGAAAAAGCTGACGCTGAGATCGCGGTGTTGCGGAGGAGGGTAGTGGAGGTGGAGTCTACCCTTGAGCAGGAGAAACTTGCCCGCGCGGTGGAGGTGCAGCGTGTTAGAGCGGACGGTGAAGCCGCGGTTAAAGAAGTAACCGCGAAACTCCACGCTGCAGAGAAAGAAACGCTATTCGCGCACGAGGGTCTCAGACAGTCTGAAGAGCGGGTGAGCGAGTGCGAGCATCGACTCAAGGCGTCTGAAGATGCGCTAAAAGCCGCCACCGACCGTGCAGCGGGTCTAGAAGCAACCACCCGCCAACAAACCACCACACTCACCAGTCTCCGCGAATCATTAACAGTGGCAGAAGCCCGCGCCCAGCACGCAGAAAAGAAGACACAGGAAGACCAGCTCAACATAACCCATCTGGAGGAAAACATCTCAACCCTTCAAACAACCCTCAAAAAAGAAGAAGAAGCCCGCACTCACGCGCAGGGCGAACTAGCCGCACTAGAAACTCGCATAAAACGGCTTGAGACAGAAGTGTCGGAGGAACAGACGGCTAGGAAGAAGTCTGACGAAGTGGCGGCGCAGAGTGCCGCCGAATTGGACGACTTGTTTATTATGCTGGGGGATTTGGAGGAGAAGAGGAGGGGGGATAAGGTATTCTATTCTATTCTATTCTGCCTGTTTTTGGGGGGGCGGTGGCTAATTGTGTTTTCTTACAGAAACGGTTGAAAGGGTTTGGGATTGAGGTTAGTGATGATGAGGATGGTGAGGGAGATGATGATGATGAAGAGGAGGAGGAGGAGGAGGAGGAGGAGGAGGAGGAGGAGAAGTAGGCAAGGGTGTAGTATAAAATGTAAATATTGTGGTTTCTTTTCCTCTTTAGTGCTGTGATGATTTGGTGTTTTGGTGTTTTTTTTTGTTGTCGTTTCGAATGATGGGTTATGCGTAATTGTTCATAGGATATCACTCGATGGGCTAGTTTTATGGTCGGGATCTACCGCTGTCTCACTCATTGATGGGAGGGGCTTTTCATACCAAGGATTATGTATGAGGTGGTTTGATTTTGTTGGGGTATTTAGCAGGAGCGGTTTGGAGTGTGAAGGAGGTAGGGAGGGGTATTATGGTAATAAAAAATTATTATAAAAAAAGATTAAGGGAATTATCACTGCAAGTGCGGTATCTGAGCTGTTGCTGCCACTGGTCCATACTTGTGACAAAGGAAATGAATTATATTACATGAAAAAAAGGGAGCAAACAGGAAGAAAGAAAGAAAGCAAGAGCTACCCTAATTCTTCTTCTTCTCAAACTCCGACGCACCAGTAAAGGCCCCCATACCTGGCACAAACCTATTAACCATCTTCTGGTACTCTTTGTACTCCTTATACTTCCCCGCCGTGATCCTCTCCGTCAGCCAAACGCTCCCCTGGAACAACGCTAGATACCCGACCGCGCCCAAGCCAGTCCAATTCCAGAGCTCATCGCAGACGAGGCACGACCATTGATAAACAAGCACCCAGATAGTCTGTTCAGCGGTGAAATTGGGATGGCGGCAGAAGGACCATAGACCCGTGACTACGAAGCCGCGGTCGAGGTCGGCTTTGGTGTAGCCGCGGGGTACAGTGCCGGTGGCGAGGTAGGATTTTTTGGCATTTTGGTAGGCCCATTGCTGCTGGTCTGCGAAGGCCTCTGCCACGAGGGTTATGAGGAGGGCGCGGGAGAGGATGAGGTCGCTGAGGGACCAGGCGGGGACGGTGGGGAGGGTGGAGGATATAAGGTGGAGGTAGGCTGGGGCGGTGATCATGCATAGGAGGACGTTCTGGAGGAAGGAGATGAAGACTATGTTTAGGAGGGTGAAGGCCCAGCCGGGGATGGCCTTTTGGATAATTTCCCTGCAGGGGTTTGTTAGTTTTGAAAGGTTTGGTATGGGGAGGATAACCTACCATCGGTAGTCTTCCGAACCAATGTTGTACCCGCCTTTACGCCAGTAATTGTACGTTAGCCTGACCTACAAACTCACAATCGCGATTAGCCACCTTCACTTCCATACCGTCACAGTTCAACACTCACACTCCAAAGCAGCGAAAAGGCGGTCAGCGTGTCGAGTCTCTGCGTATCCAATCCATTCATGTGAGCGAACAGTGTGTAGTGTCCGATGTAGATTGTCGGCAACAAACTCCACAAACGATCAACTTGAGAGTAATTCCTGTTGATCTCACTCGCAGCGAGCACAATCAGGGTCATCGCGAGGGCAAAGTGTGCGGCGGTTATCAGCGGGTTGGTGGATAGGTACCATTCTTTCACTGGCACTTGACCGGTGAGAAGCGGTTTGATGTGGGAAATTGAGAGTTGGTGAAGGAAGGGGGTTACAGTTTTGCTGAAATCTGTTATCTCGGAGATGGACGATACTGTTGGTAGGGGGAGGGAGGCTGCCATTTTTTTTTATTTTTTTTTGCCGTATCAGTGGCTGAGAGGTGAAGAGATGGAGGAGGAGGAGATGGAGGGGGGAGATGAGGATGAGGAGGATAAGCTATATGAAAGATGGTACTCTTTGTCTTGTGTGTGCCGCTGGAATGCTCGCCTGTTGAAGGGCTAAGTGAGACCTTTCTGGATGAGGTCACCTTCCTAGAATTATGACATGATCGGGGATGCCCAGTTGACAGGGGTTTGGTATGATACCGTAAGAACTCGAATACCGGTAATCAGACCATGTGCTGGGACGTTGGAGTTGCCTCTCCTAGTAAGGTCTGTCTCGGAAAGCAAGTTTTTTGGTGTGTTTTTCGCTATTCCAGAGGCAGAAATTTTGGACTACAATACGGTACATAGCACATGGTCCGATTATTCGAGTTCTTACGGTACAAGTATCATACCGGTACTTGTACTCGCCCGCCGGCTACCGAATTACCGGTATCTTGAGGAGGTGAAGGTAAACTTGAGATTCACTCTCAGTTCCTCAAGATAATTCGGTATGATAGCCGGCGTTTTTCTTGGCAAAGACGCGTGAGTACGAGTACCGTACTGTGCCAGGGAAAGTGTTAGATTACTTGTAAACGGCTGTAGATTTACGTTTGGTTATCATAACTAGATCTACGGTTGTATTGCCCAAGACTGATTCGAGCCAATCAATACCACGAGTTAAGGCGGCTACATACTGAGTCGCGATTTCCAACCAAAGGCCTATGAAATCACCCCACCTATGCCGGGTGTAAAAACAAAATACGATTGGCAGGGCGCAATCAGTCCTCAAGGCTATCTGGGATACTGGAGAAGAGACGCAGGTGGTTTTAACGTGACATGGATATCCGGAGCAGTCGGAGGCCTATTCTACATAGACGGTGAATGGGCCTTCACGCAGCCACCAAAAGCCACATTCCTGAGGTGCGAGCCGACACTGATGAACATGAAATCCAAGGTCACGATAAACCCGGTTACGAAAACAGTCCTAGGTTACGAGACACTTTGAAACACCGACAGAACTTATGACGATGACGGCGGAATGCGGCAGTACTATACCATGATCGAGAGAGGCGTTTGGATGGACTACATGTCTTATGCGATGTATTCGAAGTACAAACATGATCCGGACGCGCTACACAACTCGGACACACTAAGCTCCGCCGTGGATTCGACCGTGAAAACATTCTTTTCGCATTTCGCCGCAAGGGCTCAAGGCCAGCATCAATACTGGGCGTATCAGAACAAGACATCGCCAACAACTGTTATGCTCCTAGGTTCGGACCAGCTGGTTATGTCATCTACCGCGACATACATCTGTCTATCGGTCCTATGATTACATTCGTTTAACTCTAATCCAACCGACAGGTCTCCAGTTCCGTAGACTAATTTTGAAGTCTTACCAGTACTGTACTCTTGTGCTGTCGATGATGGTCTCCTCCGGGAGAGACGCCCCCCCTTCAGTTCATTGCGCCGGGCACATGCATCTCACGAGATCTCACTCTCAATTCGGAAAAAGCCCTTCGGTACCATATGATCACCCTTTCTTAGGCTTTCCCGCCAGCACAAAGCCTTTGATTCAAGCACCAACCTACCGTAACCAAGCATAGCATCCAAATCACGTGAAACTCGTGAAGCAGGACACAATTTCAACCCGCCTAAAGGCCCCCGGTAAGGCTACCAACGGGATTTCCCGTAGAGCCTCAACGCGAATTTGCGTCTTCCTAAATCCCGGCCAGAACCCAACTGATCTACCTATACCGATATTCCTCCTCCCTCGCATCCCCTGACCGCTCATCCCCTTTGTAAAATACACGATACCCACTAGAAGCTCCGACTATGGGACGAATCCTCTGTGTGGCGGAGAAGCCCTCGATCGCAAAGGCTGTTGCAGGGCATTTAAGCGGGGGTGCTATCCGGAATGTTTGTCTCCTTCTGCCTCTTCACCCCCTCTGACCGTGCAAATAATGCACCACAATACTCATGAGGATACGATAGGTCCGAAATACTGGCAACAAGTACATTAAAAACTATGACTTTACTTATCGATTCCCTCGCCCATGGGGGGAGTGTAACGTTACCATGACATCTGTCGTGGGACACACGATATCCTGGGACTTTGCTGATGGGTTCAGGAAGTGGAAGGACTGTCCACCCTCGGCATTATTCGAGGCTGCCACGAAGCAGTTCGTTTCTGTAGGTATCCCTCCTCAATTATAGTCTCGTATACCGCCGGGGGAAGAAGGTACTGATGGTAAAGTATAGCCGGAACACAAAGATGTAGCTGCAAACATCTCTTCCGAAGCACGGAATGCCCAAGCTCTATACATATGGACGGATTGTGATCGCGAGGGGGAGTATATCGGTACCGAAGTGATGGATCTAGCGAAAAAAACCAATCCCCGGATCGAAGTTAAACGAGCAAAATTCTCAAACATCGAGCGAGCACATATCCTACATGCTGCTCAAAATCCGGGAGAGCTTGATGAATGCCAGGCGTCGGCGGTCCGTGCTAGGATTGAATTGGACCTCAGGATCGGTGCCGCTTTCACAAGGTGGCAAACAATGCTGCTACAAACTGTGAGGGGGCTGGATGAGCAGGTTGTTAGTTATGGTTTGTATTGTCTCCGCAGACACATGGTCACATTTCTGATATCTACTATAGGTTCCTGTCAATTTCCGACCTTAGGATTTGTGGTCGACAGATATAAAAAAGTTAAGAACTTTATTCCAGAACCTTTCTGGTCCATTAAAGTGTTGCACAAGAGGGACAACATAAATGTCAATTTCTATTGGGACCGGAGTTCACTATATGATAGAATGGCCGTAATGATCATGTATGAGAGATGTCTGGCTGCGAAGTTTGCAAAGGTGGTTTCTGTTGTTAAGAAACCAACTAGTAAATGGTAAATATGACTTTACAGACATACTAGTTCGATGCTGACAATTCTTAGGAAACCATTACCGTTAACTACGGTAGAGCTACAGAAACAGGGGAGTAGATTCCTCGGGCTTTCGTCTCAGTTGGTCATGACTGTAAATATTGTGTATCTACAGTTTTTTTTTTCGGAGGTGCTGATGCGTGTAGATTGCAGAAAAGCTATACACCCAGGGCTTCATAAGCTATCCAAGAACTGAAACCGATCAATTTGATAAAGGCATGGATCTCCAGACTCTTGTGGGGAAGCAGACTCAAAGTCCCGCCTGGGGCCAATTCGCTCAAGAGTAATTATTTCTAGTGTCGCATTATTTCACTTTTGCTGACATGCACCAGCCTTATGGCGGGCGGCTTCTCCCAGCCCAAAAACGGTACGCACAACGATAAAGCCCATCCTCCCATCCATCCGGTAGTCTATGTATCTCCGGATAAGCTAAATGCGGATGAGAGACGAGTATATGAATTCGTCGTCCGCCGCTTCCTAGCCTGCTGTTCCAAGGATGCTCGTGGAGAAACCACAACAGTAAAACTCCAATACGGCGAGGAGGGCTTCCACACCTCGGGCCTGGTAGTGCTCGAAAGGAACTATCTGGAGGTTTACGTCTACGACAAATGGTCATCATCCCAAGAGCTACCCGTCTTCACCCCCGGGGAAACCTTCCAACCCTCCGAAGCTACGATGACGGAAGGCAAGACCTCACCCCCCGGATTCCTGACCGAGCCGGAATTAATCGCTCTCATGGACGCAAACGGCATCGGAACCGACGCTACGATGGCAGAACACATTGCCAAAATCATCGAGCGAAAGTACGTTTTTGCCCGGCCAACGGGCAGGGGTGGTGGTGGTGGTGGTGAAGAGGAGGAAGAAGGAGCAGGCCGAGGTAGGGGTAGAGGCCGAGGAGCGCGGGGTGGTCGTGGCAGAGGACGGGGTGGAAGAGGTGGGGCAGGAGTAGGTGGAGGTGGGGGAGGGGGGAGAGGAGGAATGCAAGAATTCTCCCCGAGCAACCTGGGCATCGCACTAGTCGAGGGTTACGATAACATTGGGTTTGACATGTCTCTTAGTAAACCGTTTTTGAGGAAGGAGGTAACTATCTCTCTATCTCTCTCTCTATCTATCACTCAGACCTTATCTCCCGCCCTCCCGCTTTCTGAGACAACGACTGACTTACTAACGCGAAAATACAAAAAATAGATGGAAGAAAAGATGAAAAAAATCTGCGAAGGATCAATGACTCGTCTGGACGTTGTGAACTCAAGTATAGAGCAATACAGAGAAATGTTCGTGAAGGCCAGTCAATGCAGTGACATTCTAAAAGCTGTAAGTCACAAACACGATTTTTTACCCCACGCACGCACACAACGTGTAGGATTTATTAAAACCAAAACTGACGAAGATGTACCCATAGTGTGCGCAACGCTACCTAACACAGGCATAAACAACTATTCTACCTACAATTACTAAGGACCCTGACGGCATCATGGTCCTAAGTCAGCAAGTGGGGGAAGATAGAATGAGGTGTATCTAGTAATTGTACCGTACAAACACCCACCGGAGACCACCCCGCCCATCCCTTACTGTAGACAGAAAAAAAACTCTTGACCCGTATCCCTAGCCTTCCTGTATACCTGTAATACCGTACCGTAAATGTGGACGCAATACATTACATACCCGCCCCCGTCCTCACAGGAGCACCTACTCGCACCTCTAGCATAATATAATATATAAAAAATAAAAAAAATCGCATAGTAATAATTCTCTCACACATCTCATCTCATCCCCTCCCGACCCCGGCACTGCACTGTAGGCTAGCTAAGCCAAGCGCGCATACACTACAAGTACGAGCGGGTGGGGCGGGCGTGCAAACACGATACGTCGAGAACGTTTCCCCAGATCACTATGGTCCCGGTATCGGAGGGGACCAAGGGTTAGGGCTTCCAGGAGAGCTAATAACGGTTTTCCTTATATTTTGAGATATTTATGTTCTGTCCCTGGATACTATGCCAATGGCAGGCGCGTGTCATACTATGCGTTAAACAGCATAGTATTAGGTGCCCAGGCATGGAAACGGCCACGCTATACATCAGGCATGGGGTGCACGCCATTTCGGAGGATGTTCTAACCTAAGAGGGGGGGGGGGGGTTGT
>ML120385.1:836146-866497 GCA_003788595.2 Choiromyces venosus 120613-1
CTTGCACGAACCAACCCCGTACAATGGCACGAGACGAGCTCATCTCATGCATACTTATCAACCTTACCTTAGTTTATTTTGTTTTCAGTTTGTTACACACTTGACTTACAACATCATAGTATCTCTTCGTGCGAAAGAAAAAAAAAAAAAAAAAAACCCCCCCCCCTTCCTCCTCCACCTCCATCCCATCATAAAACCCATAACCATAAAGAAAGAAAGAAAGAAATCCCAACCCAACCCAACCCTCCCTGCGCCGCGCTTGCTAATCCCAACATGTCCATACTCAATCAAGAGGTGTCCATGGATTAAAACTCAAGAGTCAATTAAGACCTCGGGTTTGGGGGTGTTTGTGTGTAGAGTATCAAGTGAATGAGTCCACAGTTTTTTTTCTTTTTTTTTTCTTTTTTTGTTTGAGAGTTGGAAGCAGGGGAGGAAGGGGAATTATATATATAAAAAGGAAAAAAGAAGAGAAGCAGAAAAAAGAAGAGATATGCCAACAATGATTAAAATAGGGACCAACTGAAAAACTAACTTAACCAAAAACGGGTGGCAGTGGTAGTAGTAGGAGGAAGGAAGGAAGAGAAAAGGGGAAAGGGGAAAGAAAAAAGGACAAGTTAGTTAAATGTTTATGCTGATGATGATGATGAAGAGAGGAGAGATGGAGATATAAAGTTAGAAAGAAAAGAAAAACGCCCAAGACACAAGTTTCCTCCCTCCCGCCAAAAATTGAAAAGAGAAATAATAAAAAAGAATACCCAATCCCCACAAACCATGTATTTAATTTCTCCAAACGGAATAATAGAAAAAACCCATACGCCGAATAGAGAGTGTAAAAAAAATGAAAATGAAACTGAAACAAAAACTTGCTGTGTCAAACCAAAAAAATGAATCACACAGAGCTGAGTTTAACAAGAGCCTCTACAGCCTCCCGTTCCTCCCTTGCCCTGGCAGAAGCTCCCCACGCCGTTGGAAGACTATCAAATCCGCCGCCGGTAGGAGATATCGGCGATCCAACTTGATTCCTGAGCATGGCCGCGCCCATTTGAGCCCAGTCTTCTTCATCCGTGACGTCTCCATCGTCTTCGCCCTCCTCGTCTTCGGAAGACGAAGATTCGTCTAGTGACATTCTATCGACCCCGTCTTCCTCCTCCTCTCCGTCCTCCACACCTTCCGAATCCATAGACTCCTCTCCCTCCTCCTCCGATTGCACAAAGATGCCCGACTCGCCAGTATAACTCGTACCCACGACTCCAGCCTTCGCCTTCACGAAGCTAGAGCGATCAGAGGCTACTGGTGATATCTCCCGATGGGATCTCGGTGGATCAAACTTTACCCGCGCGTCCCAGCGTCCCCAGCCTACTTTTTCAAAGACTACGTCACCATTGACACCGCCGGCCTCGCCCTCACTCCCACTCACTCCACCACGCCCTTCTAATGCACCAACCACCAGCCGTCGTTGCTTTGCCGGTGGAATACCAGAAAACCCCGGTATCGCAGAGATCAGATGTGCCGTCAAGTGCCGGATTGCCAGCGGTCCGTGCTTGAGCAGGATCTCTGGAAGGTGGTACTTTGCGAGAAGGACCGGAGTAATTGCCCCCGTTGTCTCAGCAAGCAACGAGGTCCCAGGTGCTATCTGCTGCTGGTGGCGGTGAACGGGAGTAGTGCTGGGAGTGGTAACAATGTCCGGAACGTCAATGTCCGAGTCTGCGGATGCAGCCACGGGATTCGGCACCGGTGGCAAGGACGGCGAGATGGAGTTCGGCGGCGTGGGAAAGTGCGAGTACGGCTCAGGGAGCGTGAACGCGTTGTTGTCTGATACCGTTGCTTTGCCACCGCGGTGGAGGCGGGAGGTCGGGATTGCGACGGACATGGAGGTTGTGGTGGTGGTGGAGGTGGCCATGTTGGGTGGTAGAATTTCTTTGGAGAAGAAAAAAAGATTTAGGAGTTCTGGTGAAGTGGGTCAGTCAGCTTGGATTATCTCCCTGGTTTATCAAGTGATTTGTGGTATGGTAAATTTCTTCCGGTTTTTGTCATCATTTTTTTTTTCTTTCTTTCTTTGCTTTCTCCAAACTTCTTTGCTCTGCTCTCTGTGAGTCACATGGTAAGGAGGTGAGGTAGATAGGTGTAGGTAATTAGGTAGCGTAGCTCCCACGCGCTGCTACCACCAAACCCATCGTAAACCAAACCAACACCACCACCACCACCAAGCAAAGCACATCAAGCAGAGCTGAGCAGGGCAAAAAAAAGTCAAACCCCTAAAGAAAGCTTCCTCATCACTCTTCTCTAACGCTCAAAGCAAAGCTTCGAAAAATAGAGAACCTCCGACAACCGACCGACAATAACATCACCCGTAACAAGGGGACAAAGGAACAACAACTGCTCACCTTAATAAAGAATAATAGCTAGAGTAATAAAAAAGTTCCGACGTTGTTATGCTCAGGAAAGAACAAAGTGACAAGGAAAGGAAAGAGAAGAAAAAAGGAAGAAGAAAGGGAAAAGAAAAGAAAAAGACAAAAAAGGGGACCCAGGAAAGAAAAATAAAAAGGGTGAAACCAAAAAAGCTACCCGTACCAAATGATAGGGAATGAAGAGGTTATGGGGGGTATGGTATTATGATATGGTATGGTAAGTTAGAACCAAGCAAGGCAGGGCAGGACAGGGCGGCCACTGGGACTGGGACTGGGCAGGGCAGGGCAGGGCAGAACACCTTTCATCTCCTTCATGAGTGAATGAATGAAATTAAGGAAGGGTTATGACATCCCAATGTTGTATGATACGCACCAGTGGCGGGTTGGTGGGCTTGTTTCTTTTCACTTCTGTTAGATAATTTCTCGTTGCTTTTTGTTGTTAACAATAAATGATTGCTATAATTTCTCGCTGCGGGCGCAAGGACAGGACAGAACAGACACACGCACGCACACAAAAAAACACAGCTTTTTGTGGGAAGACTGACCTATCGTAGCTTACGCCAGTGGACATGCTGTAGGCTATGCTAACTTCCACCATCTTTCACCACCACTACCACCAACTTCCCCCTGTGCATGTAGTACAGTACCTGCTCGTGAGTGAAGTCCGTGACCTGGCTTTCTCTCCCTCTCCTTCTCCCTCTCACTCTCCTGTGCGCGGCTTTTTTAGTAATGATAAATGATTGACTCTCCCGGTCGCTCGTGGTGTGTGTGTTGGTTGGCTGGTTGGTTGGTTGGGTTGTTCTGGCTGGCTGGGCGTAAGTTACGGTACCAGTACCGCAATTCTCACTCATTCTCACTCTTACTAAAAACGCAGGGCACAGATGTCTTGCTTTGCTTTGACTTTTGGACTTTTTGACCTTTTGCGGCCTTTTCGTTGAGTTGAGTATCGTACCTAACCTACCAAACCATAAGCATACCATCTATAGCTAGCTATGCTACCATATGCTATGCTAGCAGAGCATAGCATACAGTAGCATTAGCACACGTAACATGGGCATGTTGTTCTCGCATCAAACAGCATAGACTATCATCAACCGCAATTTTGCATCCGTCCATCCACCCATTCCATCTATCCCGAAGGGGAAGGGGGAGCAAAATCACTCTTTATTAATAAGTTCTGTTCTGATTTTTAGAAAGAAAAATAAATCAAATCGGATGAACGTGAGCGAGTGAGTGGATGAGTGAGCGAGTTAAGGAAAGGAATGGGAGGGAGGGATGGTGTTCCCTGGAATTCCCGGGGTTGGCCGGGAATTTCCCTTATCGTTTATATGATTATCTGAGCTCCCTACTGTAAAGTATCATAAGCCGGCCCCTCGGAAACGAAACGAGGATCGGTGATTCGTTGAGGGGGAGTGCGCGTGGTTTATGTCATGTCTGGGTATGATGCGTTTGGGGGAATTTTGCCAGAGTATCATACTGGCACCGGTAAACATTGTGAAAGGATGGATTGGTGAGAGTGAGAGGGAAAGGTTAATTGCAAAATCATTAAACAAGCGCCCTCGATCACAATTAACTTCATCAAACAACTTGAATCATAAAGTAAAGTAGGGCACTGTTCCGGGCGGTCATGTCCACTTCCTTGATTTCCTCCCCATCTCATACAAACAACCCTACTACAAGTACACCGTTGGAGGTCTCTCGCGTAAGGTGTTGAGGGGACGGTCCACGTCACAAAAGAAGCTCACGCAATTTGTCGTAATGTATCCATATAGGCCATCCACGGGTCCGACAATACGGTATATTCACTTCACATAATACGGTAACTGACCCTCAAAAAATACTGACATCACCAAAATCCCACCTGATACCATACTCAGTATCATACTACCTACAGTATACCAGCCAAAACGAAACAAAACCCCGAGTGAGCCCACCTAATTACCGGTAGACCACGACAATCAAACCAAGCAACTAAACCCTAACCTACTCGTATATACCCAAAACAAACTTTTTACCCGTACTAGTAAATCCCCGCGCGTTGCGATCTACTCCAGGATTTCCACTCCACCCCTCTACTTGTAAAGTTATCCGCTTCGCTCGGGATTGCAGATAGGATATACCGGAAGTTTATATTGTATCATACCATTACCGGCACAAGTACTATAGAGGCTAATTCATGGGCCCCCTTTCAGCCCGCTACGATAGAATTTGGATGTCTTGATGGTAAGTTATGCTCCGCTACCGTGTGATAACTGGATAGAAAAAAGAAATCACAACGTCACGGAACGATTATACGGGTGGTTGGGAAGGTAACCCTAACCCACCAATCGTATCACCACCCAACACTATCGATGATACTACCTAACAGCGCCATAGCAATACCGTACCATACCCATCAAGGTTCCAGCCAACACCCACCAAGCTCCCTCTAAAATTGCTTCGCAGCACGTTCGGACACGGCTGTAGGTACCGTATTGTACCTACTTTACATACCGCAGTAACAAATGCCGTACGGTACTTGCACAGTCCAGATCTGACCGGTATCTTTGCATAATGTGATGGGTTTGTTCATACGATACGACGACCCGCACCGTACGAGTTGCGGGGTCAAGAGCGGGAATGGAGGCGGACGGGCGGGCGGGAATCCCCCATTATTCTTGGTTTGGTTTTGCGGAGTACTAGTGGATACAGTAGATAAGTGAGTGAGGGGTGGGTATGTTCTGTTTCGTTCGTTCGTTCGTTAGAGGCCTTATCGCCAGTCACCTTGCCCTATCATTGTTCTACACGTCCTCTCTTGATTTGGAAAGTCATGTGGTGATCACAGAATGTCACTCGAAGTGCTGATATTGGGTTTTTCCTGAGAGGTCGAAGATGAAGAGGAAGGGAAAAGTATGCAGAATTGTTTGGAGAGAAAGAGATAGAATTATGACTGCTTTATTGTGCGATAATAGTGTCCTACTTATACCCATAGGCTGTGTCTAGTTATATCGATGTGACTCCTTGACATTTCCACAATGTGCTGTACCCCCGTGGTACAGCAGGTACTTGTACAATCCATCGCATCGGAGTAACTTAATACTTCCGACAGAGTTGTATGCTATGAGAGTGGTGATGAATAAAGAGTGGTTTTTGCCCGTTATTTTTTAAACGGACCAACTAGAATTTGTTTCTTATATTCTCAATTCCTTCTCGCACAAAGTAACTCAATGAGGAAGGGAAGGGAAGGGGAGAGGAAAGAAGAATAATAAAAAGTAAAAAATAAAAAAAATATACGCAGAACGAGATACACGTCAGGACGTCAATCAAAACCAGTTTGCCATTTCAGCTCAAAGTCTAAAGGAAGTGAGAGGACTAGAAAAGAGATATGACAAAGAAGAACCAATCACGAAAAAACAAAAGTCCTGGACACTGCCTTGCAGTCAATCCCAGCCGTCGCCGCTCCCGCTCAAACCGCTCCCCTCGCTGCTATTACCCGCTTCCGAGACGTCTTTGGCCTTCAACACTGGCTTCTTGGGCGGTAAGATGTTTGCTTGTTTATTGTCAGCCTCATCAACGAATCCAATCTGAACACTCTCAGCCTTCTGCCAGATTGGGCGGTACAGGTTTGGTGCAGGTTTTGCTATGGCGCCAGTTTCGCCATTGTCTGGAAGACCGATTTCTGCCAATTTGACAAGAGCTTGAAGGGTATATGCCGCGTCATTTCCTATTCATTTGAGAACCATTAATCTTTTACAAAGAAATTGAAGTAGAGATATGAGGGGAAAAAGATACTCACCAGCGTTGTGCAAATGCCTGAAATCGACACCAAGGTCATACAACATTGGTCCCAAGCCTTTGCTCTGATGATCATTCATAACTGCCTTCCACATACAAGTGGTGTCGATAACCTCCAAACCGGTAATGTTACTAACGTCGTAGCCAACCGCCATCAAAAAATCAACATCGGTCTTAACATCGTGCCCAACAAGAACAATCCTTCTCTTTTCACCGTTATTGTCATGGTAACGAAAGCACTCGCCAATTCTCTTGGGGAGTTTCGCCAATGTCACAAACTCAGAATCCCCAAACATGAAACGATCCGCCGCGTCTGTGACAAACTGTCCATTGCGCATATTTCTATGCTCGCTGACACGGAAATGATAACTCTTGATGAGGTTGATTATAGCGTCGCTCCTGCGGGGGGGGGCACTGGCTAGATCAAAGCCATCTTGAATAGCTTTCAAGACTGTTTCGCGGGTCACGACATTCTCTTGGGGAGGGAGTTCCATAGTATCAAGAGTGGAGATGCCAACCTCAGTGATTATGTTGTGATTATGCTCGAAAGCCTCAACGTCAATGCTCACAAAGACCGGAAAGGTGTTTTCAACCTCATACTCAGGATTGCGTGGAGTGTATCCGATATGATTCCTTGCAGATCTGACTTGAGACTTCCAAGTTTCCATTGCCTGAAGTCTCTTGGTCGCATTTCGTTTGGACTTGTTGTTCTTCTTAGCGGATCCCTTTCTTGCCGAGGTACCGGATGTTTGCAAAAGTTCGTCAAATTCTTCCTTACTCCTGAACTCGCCCATGAGGACAGGAGCATCCTCCTTGAAGTCTAACGAGTAAGAAATCTTCTCGTGGGGGAAATCCTGCAAGAGGCGGATGCCCGTTTCATCGGCAATCTCTTTGAAGAACTGATCCACCTGATCCAAAGAGATTAAAAGAGCATCGCTAACAGATGTTTCGTAGCTGTATCTAGAAGTTCAGGGTTAGATACCGATGCTATATAAATGGGGGGGGATAAACGGCGATGTAACGAACATTCTCCAGCCGTAGGCATGCAAGGGTTGGGAATCGAAGAAACGGCTGACAACATGTTGATCAGCTCTAGATAGAAATTTGTAAGGAAAGGTTTTCAAGGTTTTGTATTCCACAAAGTTATCCATTTTGATCTTGGTTTTTGTGGCTTTGGGAAGGATGAACCCAGTCTTTGGCTTGTGGAGTTTTGGTCTCTTTGACGAAAGTTTGAGATTAACAAACTTTAAGGCGCCAGTTGAATGACTAAATTCCGGACAAGCCGTTAGTGGTTGTGGTTGTGGTTGAGGTGTTGGATGTAACGCTACGGTTGGTTTAAAGGGTCGTGGCTGTCGTGGCACTGGTCCTTGAGGGCGGCTCTGTGTGGAGTAATATGTGCCCCGTGATTTTCCGCAAGAAAGCAAAAAATTAGGACAAACTTCTCGACGTAAGGAAGTTAGGCCTATTGGCATCCTTTGCGGGAGAAATCAACCCCTCTCCCTAGAACAGATATATTGTTGTATTATATATAGAAATATTTGCTAAACCAGTCAATAGCGAGTGAGGTTTGATGTAAGTACAGTATGATACCGTACTCAAGATGTTTGCAAGGCATGTCAAACAGAGATTTCGGTCAGATGTCAGAAGAAGGTTAGGGTTAGAAGAGTGATTGTGGGGGGTTGGTGAGAGACGAAAAGCTTAGCTTGGACCCTGAGTTGGTAAGATACTGGTATCATAGGGTAGGACACCGGAAGTCTACTGACATCGTACCGTATCGGCAAGGTATTTTTTATCATAGTTAGACTGGCATAAAAAGAAAAAGCTTTTGAGTCAGTGATTTTTTTTTCAAAAAGCTGTCTATGATACCGTAAGTCACTTAAGCTATACTATGGGCCATTTTTAAAGTAATCGGAACGTGAGTTACCTGACTCTAGCAGTGGGTTACGGCTTGACACTCGAAATTTAGGCCCCAGCGGACACATTGGTTATACCATAACCAGATCACCTACCTTTTGCCATTCCGAATACTTATATAAGTAGTTACGGAAGCGGGCCGTATGGCACACTGTATGGAAAACTGAAAGTATTGCATCATTCCCCCCCTTCGTTCGACTTCTTTTATCTTCAACATCGGTAGGAAGGTAAATCGCTGGACTAGCTAAGGAATTGAGAGTTTGGTTCAAAGCGATGGAAGAAAATAGTGCGGTATCCCGTGAACGCTATCTTGTAGATTGTATACTGGTAGGGGTTCTCTGGCAAACGGTCTCATACTTCAAAGAAAGACCGAAAGAGATCATACAGATATCGGTGTAAACGAATACATTCCTATTAAATAAGAGATTGCAGTAGCGTACTCTCCTATACAGAATCATCTTTATTTCTCAGCACAGCTACCGTCATATATACTATATTGTACGGGGAAAGGCGCATGTTGCATGGACGGACAAACGCACGTAACCCTACCGTATAATACCTTGTTCCCGTGGCTGACCGATAACAACCTTGTCGAGATCTCTTTCCAAAACAAGTATGATACAGTACGGTAGGGAAGGGTTGCTGTCAGGTGTCATGGTGTGTTCGGTAGGTACCCGCTTATACGCCACATCGAACTCAACAACAACATCAACCACCTCCACACTTCGCCAACCTTTCGAACTCCCACACACCTCCCCCTCCTTACACCCAGCCCCCCACAGCCCCGCGCACTCCAAACATTACCCCTACGATCAAAGCTTCTAGTCTCAAAATATTTTGATATTTTGCTATTTTGTTTTCCAGTTACGACCATGGAGGAAGCGGTCGCGTCGCCTGAGTCCCTAGTGGACCCAGACGCCGTGAACATTACTCGCGAATTCATTGACTGTCAGTCTTTCCCCACCGTGAGCCCCCACCACTTTTGATGACTACTCTACTAACATGAGATATCGCAGTTACCGAATTTCTTCCAGCGGATATGTATCGTTCGTTACAACTTATCCGTTCGCTTAGGAAGAAGGCTGCCGACTACAGCAGGGACGTCGATTTACTGTGCAAGGAATTTGCGAACCTACCTGAACGGAGCCGCATCTTACCTCCTAGCCTCGATATTCCGCTTGCGGATTATGTTTGTCCTCCTATGAGCGAGAGGGAAACGGAGTTAAGGATCAGAATATCCCAAGCGATTAAGGGCGCCAAGTTCGCTCAACAGGAAGCGAAGGCCGAAGCTACGAGAGCTTCCCAGAATGTGCAGAATAATATATGCTATCCTTACCTGTGTTATTTGACTGACTGGATCTAGATTAACCTTCATCATGCTCGGATCGTCGCGATCTACGGTGCGCTTTGCAAAATTAAAATACCACCGGATGAACCTGAACAGAAGCCTGTCGGGGGGCAACAGACCGATGTTAAGAAAATAAAGATCCGTATTCCCTCCCAAAAGGCAACTCCGGCAGGTCGTCACCCCCGTCTTCGTGGTTCCACTTCGCTTGCGCAAACTTCTCGCTCACGCCAGAAACAGCGGGAGAGAAATCATAGGGACGAAGACGGTGACGATAATGAGTGGGAGGATATACCCTCGACGCCATATAATTACGAAAAAATAAAGAAGAAAAAGAAATTGCACGGTGGAATGTCTAGACGTGGACCAAAAAACAATAGCGAGTCTCCATTTGTTGGTGGGGCTAAAGCAAGAAATGAAGATGGATCTTTGATTCCTAATAGTATGCTTCCCTGGAATAGGCTTACAAATGAAGAATTGGCAAAATTACGAAAACGAATGAAGAAAAATTCTGGCTGGACTCCATCTGTTACTATGATAATTCGAGAGCTTGAAACGTTGGGTCGGGGGCCTAAGCATAAGGAGAAGTATGAAGATCAGTGGGGAGGTAAAAGGGGTGATGAGTTTCTTAAAATCTACGGACCGGAAGATGGCGGAATTGGTGACCCGGAGAAGATCGCTCCAGATGATGGAGCAGGTGTACGTGAGAATAAGGGCATGAAGCTCAACCGTGCCAAAAAACGGAAGCGGGAGGAGGAAAGAAAGGAGAAAGAGAAAGAACTAGAGCGTGAGAAATTGGAGGCAAAAATCGAGGAGGAGAAGCTCCGCTTGGAGCTCGAACATGAAGCAAAACTGAAAAGGGAAATTCAAGAGGAAAAGGAACGTGCGGAGATTGTGAAGCGTGAAAGGGAAAGGGCTAAGGCTGAAGAAGAAGCGGCCATCGCCGCAGCCGCAGCCTCCGCAAAGGAGAAGAGGGAGAAAGAGAAAGCTGCGATCGAAGAAAAAGCTAGAGCAAGTGCTGCTCTCAAGGAGCAGGAAAGAGCTGCCGCAGCGGCAGCAGCGGCATCTGAAGCACGGGTCCCTCAACACATCACTCGATCGCCTTCAATCAGCAGTGCAGCTTCGTCCTCTACATCTTCAGAGTCATCCTCTAGCGGAGAAGACGAAGATTCCGAAATGCCTGACGCAGTCTCAGAAGAACGCATAGCATCACCTCCAATTCCTGCTCCACCCCCACCCCCACCAAAGCCCCGCCTCGGCCGCCCTCCGAAAAACTCCAAACCCTCTAAGCCCCCCAAACCCCCAGGCTCCGGCTCCCCGCCCAGTTCCGGTGAGAAGCGTAAGCGTGCCCTGTCTACGGCGACAATTATTCCACCAACCCCCTCTCTCGCTGAATCCCGTGTAAAACGCGGGACTTCGGTCGCTGCACCCCCGACCGGCACGGTCTCACTTGCCGTCGGCCGCAAGCGCGCGAACGTCGCTGGGCCCAAACCGAACAACAAACCAACAAAACCTGGCGCCGGGAGAAAGAAGGGCCTCGTGGCGGGTAACAAGAGCAAGCGTGTGGACGTTCAGGATACGGATGGGGCCGAGGAGTGGGTTGATGAAGAGGATGAGGACTTGAAGACTTATTGCCTTTGTAACGATGTTTCACATGGATTTATGGTTCAATGTGATAATGAGAAGGTTTGTTCCCCCCCTCACCTGACTGGTTTTTATAAGTGGGTGGGTGGGAATGATGTGTTGCTAATTTCTTGCGCGTTTCGTTCGTCCAGTGTTCCAAGAAGTGGTTCCATATCGGCTGTGTTGGACTCACGGAGCATGAGGCGAAGGAAAGTAGCTTGAACTGGTTCTGTCCAGACTGTGAGGGGAAGAGAGGGAAGAGGAGGAAGAAGACTTGATTCTGTTTTTTTCTTCATTTTCTTCGTATTACTTCTTACTACTCATCATCATATAATTATCATCATCACCTCCTACTCATCCACATACCTGCCTGTCTGCCTATCTACAACACTACCCTTACCAATTAATCATCCATCCATCCGTTTATCATGTCTATCCTCTACTCCTCTATCTATCTACATTAGGCAAATCATTTCCCCCCCACCCCCTCCTCCCTCCCTCATAACCTCTCATTATCATCATCTTCGTTACCGTCATCGCATACAATACAATCTCATCTCCCTTTCCCCTTCCTATCTTCTTTCCTCTTTCCTCTTCTCCTCCTTTTCCTCTTCCTTTTCTCTTCCCATCTCTTCAAGTCTTGCATTACATTACCTATTTTATTTTTTTCCTCCCAATGAAAAAGCAAATCATCGGGATTTGGCGCATGTGCGGTGTATCATAGTGGATTCTTTCATTCTTCCTTTCTTTATACTCTTCGGTGTGAATATCTTGGTCCCTTTATTTCCTTTACTTCCACTTTTTTTTTTTTTTTTTTTTTTGAAGTGAGGGTGGAAATGCATGTGTGCGGTATCCTATCGTATGAGTTGGGTTGGTCCGGGGTCTTTTTTTGTGGGGTTTCTTTTTGGGTTCTTGGTAAAGTGGGTGGGTGGGTATTTGTAGTTGTAGGGTAGTTGTAGTTGTAGGTGTTGGAGTGGGGGGGGGGGGGCTTAATGATATGTAAGATTCAATAAAGATAGGGTTCCTGAGAGGAGATTGCGAGGCATTGGAAAGGAAGATGGGCTAATGTTTGCTTGCTTGTTTGCTTGTGGTATCATATCTGGCATAGCACAGCGCGGTGAGTATCATGCCGTATGCGATTAATGCGTACTATACCTACCTACTTGGACACTTTGAGAGATCTTCATGACTGGGGTTATAAGTGTACACAGTAACTCTCGACCTAATTTTTGTCTCATTCCCTACCACTATTCTCCCCGGCCACGTTTCAAACCAACACTGCCATTTACAAACATCTTACATCTACTCCAGTCCAGTGCTGCCCACCATAGCTCAAAGCCTAATATCTAGACCGCCATCATATACAAACCTAGGATCTGAGAAAAGTTCGTACAGTACAGTAGCAACTAGAATTACTTATGTTTGATCTGCGTTGAAACAGCGAAAATAATTTTGGCCTTGTCCGGTTACTACCTTATCTCAATTGTACAGTACATAAGTAGATCTAAGATCTATATCCATTCTGTGAAGTAAAACGTATTGGTGGAATGAATCCTCAATTTTACCCATGATACAATCTCATACTTTAATGAAAATTCCCTTGAATGCACTCCACAGCCTAAGGGACCATCGCCGTGCTATCATGCCACTAACACGAAATCACATAACACTCAAAACACAAGGAGGCCGGAAAAAATCCGCGCCCCCCGGTACCTACCTGGTCTTCGGCCACTAGTTTCATATGACCCTTCACTCCCTGGTGATCGTTTTCTCTCATTGGATAGTCCTAACACATGCTGTGCCATGATAGTAATCGTAGTAATCATTGAACCAAGTGAAGAGATACATCGGTCGTTTTTGAGGTTTCGTGCGGTGAATGGGGGTTCCATGAGCAATCACTCGTTGCTTGGCAAGGACTCCCCCCAGCCAACTATTATCATAGAAACATCGATGATGCTGAGAGGTACTCACTTGAGCTTGAGGGCGCTTTAATAGTGCCTGATTTAATTCACCAGAGTTACTCTCACCAGCTTCAACTCCGGGTCAGCCGTCCTGGAGAAAGCAAACATCTGTGATTTTCCCTGAAAAAAAAAATGAAAAAAAAAAAAAAAAACCTAACGCTTGACCTAATAGTTTGGGAAAACCATCCCACATAGAAACCTTAGATTAAGCAGTCCCACCCAAAACTCTATATAAGGAGGACCTCCTACCACCCTTTCTACCTCTTTCTTCTTCCACTCAATCCCACCACCATCCTACGCCTCCACCACAACACAACACAGGCTCCTCTATAAGTCCTTGGGCCGTTATCGGTGTTTAAATCCCGATAATGACCAAATCGAGGCTGGAGGGAAGGCCTTCATCCATAGGTGCTATCATGCACGAGATGATTGGCTGCTTGTTGTTGGTGCTATGTTTGGCGCAAGGAAGTGTGGGGATACAACCACTATTTGCGCCTGCTATTATGCACTATTTTCCATTAGTGTTATGATGGTATGGCCTTGTGGAGAGAACAAAGGAAGGCGTATGGCGCACCTATCCATTGATTTGGGTACATGGAATCTGAGAGCTTTTTATTTTTATTTTAGTTATTTGTGTTTGCGATTGCCAGTTTACTGTTCTGGTTTTGTTTTGTTTTTGCTTGTTTCTCTCTCTCTCTTTTTATATTAGGATAGAATCTCTGTTCGTTTACACGATGGTTTAGAACGCAATAATACGGGTGGCCTCACAAGATACTTCCGGCGGACAAGCGGTGCCAGTGATGTTTCATGGCCATCAGTTCAGCTCTACCTATCTATCTACACCCATTCTGTGAACTAAACATGAGTGGAATGAAACCTCAATTTTTACCTACAACCTCATACCTTTGAGTAAAATTCCATCCCATTCACTCCACAACCTAACGGACCATCACTGTATTATCATACAGTACTAGCCGCTACTAGTAAGGGACCCCCCGAAACCTCGAGTAGCGTGTAGGCATTCTGGACGTTGGGGATCAAGCAGAAGGAAAGCAAGAAAGCGACCAGACCAGACGGCTTATCCGATGATCAGATCGGACATCGACTATGGTTGTCTATCATAGTACAATATAGATGATAGAGAGGCAACATAACTTTGTGCGACTAGCGTAGCAAGACTTATTGATAAGCAAGCATTTCACTGGAATACCCTTCAATGGCCACGGTCGAGACTAGGCGCGCTTCTGTTTGCTTATACTATCGTAGCGGGGAAGGCGTGGAATGCTTTTGTTTTCAAAGAGGCGCATAGCTTATCGTCAGGTAACATGCATGAAAATAACCAAAGACTAGGAGCAGACTTCTACGTATCTCAAGGAATGTATAGACTAATTTACTAACTTACTATGTTGACATTACCTCTTTGGGGTTGTCTTGGAAGTGTTTGTCCTCGGTACGTTAGGTAGGGTAGGGCAGAAGAGGACTTCGGGGCACAGTCGAGGTAGCTTTCGAGTGAGAGATTGTGACCGAGTTGTTTGTGATGGGTGAGAGGGATAGTAAAGCACAGCGGCTTTGCGAGGGGGCGTGAGGCACTGTACAGATATTCGAGAAGTTGCCATTCGTGAGTTTGTAGGTGTTTTGGACACATAAAGTGTTATCGTTGGTCCTTTAAAACTTGGAAATTGAGGTTTTCTTAGTTTCTAGCTTCTGTTTAGTGCTCGGATATATATCGGAAGGTGGAAGGAATAGGAACCGCCTGTATGGATTTAAGATTTTGTTGAGTGTCGCACGGTCAGGGATTTCCTACTACCGTATTTGGTCACCATGGTATTGTTAGTTAACAAAATTAACCACGCATCAAAGATGTGGGGCAACACAATGTTCCCCATCACCTTGCATTTTCAACCCCACTTTTTTGGTTGTCTGTCCTATAGGAGTCCTTGATTTTATCTTGCGATAAGTTCAAGTCTGTAATTTCGAAGGATTTTCCCTTGGTCTTTAACCTGTTTTCTGGTGATCACTTCATCTCCTTTATCACTTTTTCCACATTAGCAAAAAAATATTTACCTCATGTATTACACACTATATTTCATGAATAGATTGGTAATGACAGCTCTCCCCATACCTCTGGTACCTCAGGTGGCTGTGACTATGTTACTAACTTCTAGATATATACATGTGACAAGTAGTATATCATAAAAGTCTGGGAGTCCTTAGGGGTTTTTCCAGTATGGTCATCAGCTCCTGGAGTTTCTCCATTATGGACTGCTACCCCATAGGTATAGTGGGCTGGTCTGAGGCCCCCTGAGACTTAGATAGTAAAACACCTAAGCAAAAGTCTTGGTGATCATGTATTTCAATGATTACAACAATGACAAACATAGAGTAAAGAAATTGCAATAACTCAACCACATATGATTCAATTGATTAGAGATTAGAGAGAATGAACTTTAAGACTAGCCTTTACATGTAAATGAAAAAAAAAAGGAAAAAGATAATTTCTGGGATCTTGTGTACTAGCTCTTTGCTGTAATTACAGCCTAAACTGGGTCAGGCATTGACCTCTACAACTGCTCAAAAAACCAAGAAGGGATAGTATCCCATACTATAAGTAATGCCTCAACTATCTTCTCCTTGACCTTCTGAGGACAACCAGGTATTGAAGCAATATCAGGATACTGAATCTGAAGTCTTTTCTTAAGGTCAACCCAGACATATTCAGTAGGATTTAGGTTAGGTGAACAGGAGGGGTATTCAGCCAGTTCAATTCTATTTGCCTCAAACTAATCTAGTACTACCTAAGTGGTATGGATAGTAGAGTTGTCTTGATGAAAGATAGGATTACTGAAGGTGTCACAAACATAGGTTAGGACTAAGATAAGACAAATTTCTAACAACCTAAGATAGACCCACCAGTCTACTGATTTTACAACTAAGAGTACAAAGGTTCCTCAGTTTCTACCCCAGAAGTACCCCCAGACCATCAAAGAAATACCCTTACCCTTTCTTACCCCTCTCACATACTCTGGATACTACTTTTCAGAGGCAGATCTGAAGACTCATTTTTGCTATAGATTATAGCTTCTTTCAATAGAGTATTCATCACTCCAGATCACCACTTCAAAATCCTCAGTGGTCCAATTTTGGTGTGCCTTAGCTCAAGCTAGCCTCTTTTGAGTATACTCTAGTATTAGCTTCACTCTTTTCTTAGCTAGCTACTTTTTAATACCACTCTCTCTTAAAGCCTAGTCCACAATAGATACTGAGATATTAGGTACTAATATCTACCATAGTTTTTCCATATTCCAGTCCCTGTAGACCCTTGCCCCTTACACTAAAGATCTCTTTGCTCTCTAAGAGAGCAGAGGTAGTTAGCCAGAGTGGGAAAGGTTGTCAATTGAGCTTTGCTTTGATGACTGGGTAAGGAAATTTGTAACTATTGACCATAGATGGTAACTATCAGGCTAATGGTAGATATTTTTTGAAAAATCTCAAAAAAGGTAAGGATCATGCCTTTCTCAACTCAGGTAAGCTCTTTGCATAATGTCTTCAGTATCATAGTTATTGCTATTACAAAAATTCAATTGGCCTTCTTGGTAGTACAGTTGTATTATCTTTGCTTATCCAGAATTTTCACCAAGATTTTTGCTTATGTACTTTAGCAAGTATCTACTTGGACCTCTCTGCTCCCCTTGATAGTAATTGTTTAAGCAAGAAGTCTACCAGATTTATTCCATTCTTAGTGCAGTCCCAGTAATGTATTATAGCTTTTATATTCTTCTTAGGACTCCTAGAGTCTTGAATAAGATATTTTTCATAAAAATAGAATCAATCATATTTCATATTATCTTTTGTTTACATCAAAATGTAGGCTAAAGTATTCTGGGATCTTATTCTACAAGGATAATAAGGATAAGAGGGATGGTAATTTAGTAGGTGTGAAAGGGATGGTACAAATATAAGGGAGCTGAACAGTACTGGCCCTCTCTCTCTTTCTCTTCAATTAGAATAAAAAAAAAATAAAGTAGAAAGTAAGTAATGGTTGGTGACCACACTGGGTAGGGGACTTAGCTAAATCCTACTTGCTTCTAACATACCATATTACAATATTACTATAACATAATACTACTAAAACTACAGATTGTGAGGTTTTTCCTATTTTTCTCTAGCTACAGGTATTCTATCAACAAGTGGTTTGCAGAGTTCAATTTAGCTCATTGAGTTGGTCAGAATAGTATATAGGATATCCTCATCACATCAGTATTAAGGTCTGCCCTCTTTAGGTTTTAACTTGGTATCTTTACCAGTAGAAATTTCATACTTAGTTACATTCTTGATGATTACATAGACTATAAGTATACTGTTAATAAATAAACAGTTTATAAGTCTAGATTCAGCTTGTTGAGGTAGTCAGAATGGTAAAAGAAACATCTCCATCACATTAGTTTTAAGACCTGCTCACTTCAAGTTTGAACTTGGTATCTTTGGTGATAGAAATTTTATACTTAATTACATTTCCAATAATTATTCTGGCTACAAGTATCTCATGAACAAGTGATTTACACAGTTAGATTCAGCTCATCAAGGTAGTTCGAATAGTATATAAGATGTCTATATTGCATTATTATTATGATATTTTATCTTTAGATCTTTCTAGTACCATGTAGTATAGCTCCTGATAAAGGTATGTAGGTATGTAGGTATGTAAGTATGTAAGTATATATGTATGTAAGTATGTAAGTATGTAAGTATGTAAGTATGTAAGTATGTAGGTATGTAGGTATAGATATATAGACATATATAATATTGATAAACCTGACCTATTTCCTGACTAAGTTGAATGACTAAGCAAATCTGATATGATTCCTGTGACCCAAGACATGCCAAGTATTTTCTCTAATCTTTCCAAAATTTTCCAGAATTTATCCAAAATTTCTTCATTATGGACTAACTCTTCCTGTAACTTCTAGTACTACCTACCTGTAACAGGAGCTTAGATGGGCACAGATAGCTCAAGGTACATAATACTAGACTCAAGGCAAGATAGGTTAAAGTGATGAAGGTCACTTCAAACAAAACAAGTTTCTCAGATAAACTATCTAAAAGGATATATCGATATCCTAAAGGCAGGTTCAGGTACATATAATATTAGGTTAGGGTCAGAATTTATGGGTTCAAGGTTTAGAAGAGAACAAAAGACTTAATATTCTCAAATACAAATTTGGGAGGAAAATACCATATTGCATTAAAAATAAAAGAAATAAGGTCATGTCTCCTTATATAGATGAAAGAAATCCATTACTTAGAAATCAACTCCTACAACTTATATAGGCAGTATACTCAGTTGAGATAGAGGCTAAAATATACCAAAAATTAGGATTTTTGAGCCCTTATAACTCAATAAATTTCACTGCTATCATTGCAAAAAAAATTAAAAATTTTTTTCATCTATCTGAAATATGTCATATCATTTTTGGAAATTTTTTTGCTCCAGCCACTACAGAGGGATATGGAGGTTTTTGTATTGTAGTCCAAAGATACCTACCAAGACAGAGCTTTTTGTATACAAAAGATATATTGCAACTGACCTCACCAACTTCAAATGCCTACTATCCAGTATGGTTGCAATATAAAAATTTTCAAAAATGATATAACATATCCAAGATAGATAGAGAAATTTTAATTTTTTTCTGCAATAATATCAGTGAAGTTCATTGAGTTGTGAGTGTTTGAAAATCTGAACCTTTGGTATATTTTAGCCTCTGTCCTGTTACCCAACCAAGTGTACTGCAGGGTATAACCGTGCCAAGGTTGTGGCTCCGCCATAACCCACGGTTGCTTTCGCAATGTTGGGCACTCTCTTCCAGAGAGTGCCCGACAGCTCAACGCCAGATTCGGCTCAACGACACTTTCAAGCTTAACCGAAACCAAAGTCCCACCACATGAAAATAAAAGTTGTAAAAGAGCGGAAAGAAAATGGAGGACTTATTTTCAAAGATTCAAAACAATGTATGAGAGAGCCAGAAGGACATTTAAAGCATCAGAAAATGTTTGGTAGTGGTTCGTAATTCTTAAATTCACATACAAATTGAAAGTGTCGTTGAGCCGAATCTGGCGTTGAGCTGTCGGGCACTTTCTGGAAGAGAGTGCCCAACGTTGCGAAAGCAACCATGGGTTGTAGCGGAGCCACAACCTTGGCATGGTTAAGCCATGCTGAACCTTACATGTAACCAAAGTAAAACCCTAACTAATAACCAAAAAATACCCTGTAGAAACTGTATACTAACTAAAGAAAAAATACTAAAACTATCCTATCTTAATAAAGGAAATCCTACCCTTTTATCTTAGAGGTCAACTCTGGATGACCATAATAATACCTGGCCTCTATAGTAGTTGGTAAGGTTGAGTTACTCTATGGCTCATTTGGTCTTTCCTTTATTTCTGGAGGTAGGCTTACATAGCCTAGCAACCAAGATTAGCTCACCAAATTTCTGATATTAACCTTGAGTACAATATCTTCAGTTTTATAATTTGGCTACCCATACCTCCCATACATGATAAGATATAGGGAGCAAATGTGAACTTTTGCTGATGCACTTCCCTTATCTTCCCATGATTCTCCCCTTCTAGTTGATATGGTCAATAGGAGTTCTGGTCTTTCTATTCCTACTGCCTCTTGCTCAGCAGTATCTCTCTTAAAGCTTGTCAAGAAAAACTTTGGCCTTGAAGTAGAGGTTTCTTGCCTACAATACATTGTCTCTGGCTTTTCATATTATCTTCTGAGGCTGACTGCTGAGGGGAAGGGCAAATCTCTACTATACTATACCTTTTTATCTGCAGTCACCTGAGGGTTCTAATATATTAGATAGATCAGCAATGTCAATAGTATCTATTGTTTTGATAGTGCTACACCCTATTGAAAGTGTGGCTTATAGTAATATAGTAGTTCAATTATCTGTGGTGATAGCTGTGGTAGCTGTAGAATCCCCTAGCAGGTGGAGGGTAGTAGTTGGTAACTTTGACTCTGACAGGATGCAGTCTATTTATAAGGTAGATAGTGATAATAATATTATCTTGCCAATTCCAAGCTTGTTCTTTTGGTTGAGCTAGATGTTTATAAGATAGATGTAAATGAGCCTATGTTCTACAAATTAATTTAGGAGGTTGAGACTTTTAATAGTTATATAGACCTCATTTTGAGTTTCCCCCTCTCTAGTTACAAGTCAATAGGCTCTAGGTCCTGTTTATTCCATTGTCCACTATACAAATACTGCCTGCTTAGTAGATTATAGCTTTTGATGGGCATGATAGTCCTGCAATCAAGTTATATACTATATATATAGAAGGTTACTACTTCATAGCTGACAGTTCAGAGTATTGATAGGTCAATATTCTCACCACCCATGCACCTTTACCCTATTATGTGAGGTACTACCAGTAAGGGAATGATTTGTCAGTACTCTTATGGTATGGAGTTGGAGAAGTGCAACTTCTCAGTGACTACCCATATCAAGGAGACAGGTGGTCGTAGGGGGGGAGGGTTGGGCCTGCCTACCTATTGAAGGATATATTCCTTATAGGTAATATTATTTGAGATTAGTAGAGTAGGCATACCCACAGTAGGATAGCTGGTTGAAATATAGTTAAGGGGTTTGTCCCTGGTATTAAATTGTATTAAAGGTTTTCTTTTATGTTGAATTTTATTTTTTTGGGCTTGCAGGTCAGTATTCAGACCACAGTTATATTTGTTGAATAGTTTGGGAGGTGGATTTCTTTTATTCTGTTCCAAGATGACATAATAGCCATTTTGGTTTTTATTATTTTGGTTGAGATTGCCATGTCATTGGCTAAGACCTTCTGCCTTTGGGGATTTATCCTAGGTCTGCCTCTCAACCACACATGCCTTTAGGTATGGTAATGGTGCAGTTCCTGCTACAGGTTTTACAGGTGGTACTTTCCAGATGTGCTGTAGACTAAGTGGGTTTTTATGGGGGTTTGGCTTGCTCCCTCAATTAATTGTAATGCCTTAGAATGTCAGCTATTGGTTGCTTAGTGCAGTAGACAATAAATTTAGATACATCACCTTGAATTTTCAACCCCACTTAAAGAAATTGTTCTGATGGATTGTATACCAAATGTTAATTTCTACTATGTATCTACATTTATTTAAAATTTTTTTGTTACACGATGGTGGGGTTGGTGGGGGAGTGTCGTTGTTATGGCCAAAATTTTCCCCGTTCGTTTGTGCGCGGTTAATTTTGTTAACTAACAATATGAATGGATACGTTGTGGACTACGTACTAGTGTGCTTCTCTGCACATGCTGTGCAGTTTCGCAGTCACTGTTTGCTTTGTTTAAATGGTGTGGTTTCTTCTCCTTTCTTTGATCCTATAGTCTTTACTTTCTTCAGAGAATTAATGGATCTACTTCTTGGTTGTAGGAGGACCTACGGGGGTATTGCTTGCGAACACAAGCTCTGAATCCAACTATGGTATCTGATTGGATTGGATTATCTCAGCGATGGATTTCCTGAACATTATGTCGATACTTATACACATACCTGCCAAACAGCCTATTGTATTATGATGGCCAACACCACATGATATTCGTTATAATGCATAGCGGCCCTGCGCGTAGAACACCCAGTCGGATGGGTGAGTGAACTCTTCCTTTCTTCTTTTTTCTTTCACATCACACATAACAACACTAAATCCAGGCCCATAAAAGGCACCATTTACCGGCCCGGGCACCACTGCGCCCCCTGCCGCCCGGTATGTGCACTCCGACACAACCTGTAGTACAGCAAAGAACGCCGTACTATAAGTAAGTAAATAAAAACTGTTGCCTCGGGGAGGAAATAAATTAATCTCTTCACATCTCTGCCTCTAAGCTTAATCCCCGAGATACCGCTGTATCATCAACTCAAATGACTGCTGGGATTCGGTCTATGCTAGACATTATATCTCCAGTGGACCGACCGCGGCTGCGTGATAGCATTAAGTCTTATACGTACAAACTATATTTGCAATTCCGGTTCTCGGTTTGTCGGTCAATCAAGGGGCACTTGGATGCTATTTTGGGTGTCTGTGTGTGGGTTAATGTATGGTCTTAATCGTGCTAACACTGGCTGGATGGATTGGCCCACTAACTTTCCGGGAATTAGCTGATACCAGCCATGACTTTTTAGCAATTTACTGCTAAAAGCTAAACCGAATCAAGGATTTGACTTATGTGGTGTAATGTGGTGCGCGTGGAAACGTGGTTAGTTACGGTACCTAGCAGTATACAAGATCAATGCCAAAGATAAAGCATAACATAAATTATAGATGCATGTTCTACCGCAGTCCTAGATATGATTATAATCTTATAAAAAAATATGAAATGAAACATGACAAAAGTATCTGGGAAGAAGCGAAAGCAAAAACATGGCGTGAGCTTGAAATGCACGCGAGTGATAACACGTGAATGAGTGCAACAACACTGACGGAACATTAATCCTCTCTAACGTAATTATTATCACAATAAAAAAAACTCTTTCCATTCCACATTTCTATCCTCAGTTATGCTACCCAGTACTTTAACTATCTCTAATTATCTTTGCACAGTCATAGTGTATAAAGCCTGGATGACCCTTCGGTCTAACTCCCGAGGAGATGTCTGTAGAGCAGAAGTCTATAATATCAACACTGCTACCCTTTCATATAGCGTCTCAGGTATTGCGTGGCAAAGTATGTATGCTGCAAGAACATCAATAATCGTACATGTTGCAATGCGCGATAACTCAGGTGGGCGAAATGGTAATAGTCAACGGTAGATGGTAAAGGTAGATTGTTTGGTAAAGACTTATTCGATAAAAAGTGGAAACGTATAGCCCAGCCATCTAGCACAGTGTCCCGGGCATGCCATACCCACCGGCATTCCCGGACACCCGCAACGACAAAACAAACAACAGAGGCAAACAAAGATATCCAGAAAGCAAACAAGAGGGGGAAAGAAACGAACAAGAGGAGGGGTAACATCAGTCTTAAGTAGCGCCTGGTAGTATGCGGGGGGGATAAAGCTCCTGAACGAAGCATCAGTGAGAAGAGAGAAACTCTCATATCAACAATGTGATGGGAGTGTCTCGCGAGTGAGAGGCTATGACCACAGCGTCTGTGATAACATTATCCATGACGGTGAGTACGTTTTGCGGTTTTGAGCGGCGTTGTGGGATAAATGTAGTATAGATGACGGTACGATAAGTGATTGTCCATTTACTAATGTTTACTAGTTGTTTCTAGTACGGAGACAGAACCGGGCTCCCTACTATTCGTATCTAGTTATCTTTAGTCATATCTTCCAGTATTTCCCTCTTAGTCTTCTGGATTTTTAATTGTCGTTTCAGTCACTTCTAGATCATTTGTTCACATTTGTTTTCACACCGGGCCCCCGGTACAGTATCTATATATCATATATACGGGTAGAAGCCCTTGCTGAAAACATCAGCATTCTTGTTTTTCTCTTCGTACCAGTCCCCTTTGCAGAGAATACGCTCTACGCTTGTTGTCAAGGGCTATATATAATGTGTGTATCGTATACCTGTAGTAGGAATGCATACGTTGTGGAATACGTGTGCGTCTATACATATAGCTGCAAGGGTTTTGTGGTCACTGTTTGCTTTGCATAAGTAATGTGGCTCCTTCTCCTTTCTCTCCTTTCTCTCCTTTCTCTAGGTATTTAATCTACATTGCCATCTTCGCCTTCTTAGCTTGTCTCGCTTCGACGACATAAATCACAACAGGATACCAAGGCCACCACCTATAATGTTGTGCTCTCACCAGGGGCTGCAAGGGGTTTCTCACTCTGCCGTTAGTTCACTTGCGAACACCAGCTCTGAATCCAACTACGGCATGGTATCTAATTGGAATGAGTCATCTCAATAAGGGATATCTCTAGCATTATGACGATATTTATACCCACCTCACAACCAATGAGATTACAATGGCCAACAACACATATCCATCACAACGTATACCCACCCAGTAAGCGGAAGAGAGCTGTCGGATTGGTGAGGCGAGTCCCTGTTTTTTTGAACTTCCTTCCTCCCCTCCTACCTTTCATGGAATTCAACACCCCAGGCTCATAAAACTACCATTATACCAGCTCGGACACCACTGCGTGCCCTGCGGCAAACTAAACATTGCACACTCCACTACAGCACAGAACACCGTGCTGTAAGTAAGAGAATAGACTTTATTACCTCAAGCAGGTATCTTGATGAATTCATCTCCTTGTTCCTCTATCTGTACATTCATATGCTTAATCCCCGAGGTACGGGACTGGAAAAACTCAAAATCACCCATACGGATTCAGTTTACGCTTGTTATCTCATCTCCGCTGGACTGAGACTGGTTAATAACATAGAGTCTTATTCATAAGGTGCAGATAAATATTCGTCAGTCTTGTTTTTTCGATCAATGAGGGAGTTTATGGATGTGCTGTTTTCGGTGATTGCTCGATTGTGTGGGTTGATACTACCGTAGTGTAATGGATTGGAATTGTTGGGGAATTAGTTAATATCAGGATCCACGTGGTAGGTAGCGATTTATTATATCCTGGAGAGAGTTCTCAATAACATTGGTTTTATACCTAACTTAAAGCTCGCGTCGCATCTACTTACCAGGTCATACAAAAACCTACCGCAATCTCCATCCACCTTCCCAGAGCCAGCGAACGACGCGAGCTGGCTCGGTGATGTTAAAGTACCGTACATTACGAGGTGTAAACGAAACAAAATACAATCGATCATGGGGTTTGTTTCGTTTACAAGTAAGGTAATACAGTACCTAGACAAAAGTCTTGGTGAAATGGCCTTTTTGCGCCAAAAATTGCCATTTTTGATCCCCCCCCACACCTGGAATTACTTCAAAAAATGCACACAATCTGTCAAATTATTTTTATATTCATTGTAGCTTTCACTAGGTACCACTTGTGAAGTTAATTTCCTTTATGAGGTTGAGTTATTAGTCTTCAAAGTTGACACTACCGGTTGCAATGGCAATTTTGTATGTAAAATGACACTTTTTGGCACATCAACTTTGAGACTGCATAACTTTTCCAGATTCCCACCAGATTGATCCAAATTTGCCTAAGAGTAGGGGAAAGCTAAAGTAACCAGATGCCAGAAGTCAGGTTGGAAAAATACAATGTAGTTCCTATTCTGTGCGCAGCTGAAGTTGGCTGTTTTTGGTGTGAAAAGCTCATTTCACCAAAAAACTTTTGTCCAGGCACTTTACCTCTTCTAGAAGTAAGCAAAATTTAACAGAACGTGATAAGTTTAACCAAGTACGCGTGTCCGCTAGGATCACCCCGTCGCCTTTCTTTCTTTCTTTCTTTCTAAAAAAAAAAGTTGTAAGTATTGGGGCAATAAATAAATAGTACTATAAGTAATTACCGTTACTTGTGATTTTGTCTACCTGTACTGTACTGCCCTGCGGTACTCGTGGGGAGGTTTACCTGGTATGATGAACAGGGTATGACGGTTTGGTATATTAGCCCCACACACATTCATTCGCATGCATACGGTACTGTGCGATGGCAAAGATACACTATCGACATGGAAGGAGGGTTTTAGATGCAAACAACGTGCCCTTTTCTTCTCTCTCTCTCTCTTGAAATCCACTATCTCCGCTGGCCCCCCCGTAATCTCCAGGTTCAGAGACAAAGAGCTCCGGAGAAGGTTTAGCGTTTTCCTGAAACAGTATAGGATCAGCTCTCAGGGCATGTTGGATTGGATCTCAATAACTGGTTATTCGCAATTCTGTTAACCTATCCAACTAAACCTATCGTGGGCTGACGGGGCTGACTTACTGATGGGGTGGATTTCAAGAGATTTTACGGTATCCCATTACAGGAAGTACTGATGCGGCCGATAGATATATTTGTCACGTGAAATCAGATAAGCAGGAGCAGCATGTTGCAACCATCAGAGTCAAATGTCATCTTCTTGTATGATTGCAGAAAACTGTTCTATTCACCTCTTATATAATATAAGTATAGTATTGCAAACCTATCTCCAGACCCTACTACTTTTTTTTTTCTTTCAGAAATGTTTATTTTGATTAATCAGGATGGGCTGAACCAGAGGAGCTACTGAGATACCACTTGAATTATGATGTGTGATCATGACTCTTCATATATTCACCAATAAAAGTTGGATCGATATATCCAAATGCCTTCAGGTTCATCCAAGGACAACTTAGTACATTTGTTAAAAGACAAAAGTAAGTAGATATAACAGTATCTAGTAATCTGAATAGTTGTAAATTGAAACTAAATTTATAATAATTAGGAGAAAGTAAGGGATTTGACTAATTTTATTGATCTGTTAGATGCTGTAAAGACTCTCAATCATCCAAGATATACCAAGATTATACCCAAGGGCTCTGAAGTATCTTATGCTCTTAAAAGAGCCTCACAAGATGGCTCTAAAGGATACAAGAAATCATTTCGGCACCTCACAAGTGATTCAGAAATTAAGGCTGCCCATCCAACCATTGAATGAGTTATGCATAACTACTATGAAATATATATCAATACCTACCTAGTCAGCTTAAGTCAGATTTAAATACTGATCACAAATAGAGATGGATGAATTTGCATTTTGAGCAATATATATTGATCCCAGGTACTTGTTGCTCTTTTCTTTTTATATATTTTCTTTTCTATAAGGGTAGCTTGAATAATGTAGCAATTTTTATTATTTTTATCTGATTATTTTATTTTGTTTAAAGGTACAAAATCCACATGAAGCCTGTGGGACTATCACATCAAAGAACCTCCACCCTGGACCGGCCCCAGAAAGCTATAGAAAAACCATGGCCTGATGTTACAATGCTCTCTCTTTCAGGTATACTTGCAGTAGGCAACCTTTCTTATTTTACTTAATTGCTGATCAGTGTTCCTTCGGACGCTTATGGTTCCTGCTTTCGTAGTACAAGTCCTTGACTTCTACAACCTCCTGGTTCTCCCGATTGATGACCTTGGAGTTCCATATGGACTTATTGTTTGGTAGAAAAGCTTTTTGTATTGAAAAGTATTTAGATGGTTGTGTTAGGAACTAACTACTCTTGCCTACGAGCCCCCTTATATAGTTGCTCCTCCCACAACCCTAACCCTTGATGACTCATCCCTATGAGTCATCCGTATGCATGACTCAAATGAGTCATCATGTAAAATCTATCAGCTGACTCCTATGAGTCGTCCTCGCTAACTAATAAAAGCCAATCAAAACTAATAAACTAATCATGTGTGCAAATCGCGTCACATGTGTGAAACCCGTGACTCATAATCTGAGTCACGTGTGAAAACATAATATCATATGATCGCTATTGCAAGTCATAGAAAATCAAATAACCAATAAAAACCTACTAATGACTTGCTAGCACAAGTCATGTGAAATACTCGTCCCTTCTGACTCATAAGTATGAGTCAGGTGAAATCTGCCTTGCCATTCTGCCTTGCTTAGTCACAATTTGTGATACCTGAAGACCTGGTTGAAAAAACTATCCTAACAAGTCACCTGACCGTAAACTACAACAGTGTATGAAATCCCACCAATGTCGCACAGTAACTAAGAAAATCAAACTCCCAACAGTATACCTAACAAAGAAACCCAAAACCCAAACCTAAGGACCAGTCCAAACTCGGCTTATGGGTGCAAGCCCTGATAAAAATTGGATAAATATATCCATAGATGAAAAGGTCCATGTATTAAAAACCAGGCATGGTTTGTAATGGTTTCACATGACATACAATTATATGTCATAATATTTCATTTGTTAAAGGTTTCGCACATGACTCGATTGAGTCATAGGATATTATGTTTTGCACTATGACTCATATATGAGTCATAGGGTTTTATATGATTCACAATTGTGAGTCATAGTTGTTTATATTTGAATTTAATTGGTAGGTTGAGCGTTGACTCATAGGTACGCCTATGAGTCATGAGGATTAAGAGGCATGACTTCATTTATACAAGTCATGAGGTTTCGCACATGACCCCTTTAAGGTCATGGGACTTTCACGCATGACCAAGTATGGTCATGAGGTTATATGTCACGTGAGTGCATGAGTCACAGTTGTGACTCATTTGATTTGTAAGCGGGTTGCTGGAAGAACTATATAAGGAGGTCAATAGGACCTGACAGTTAGTTCTTCACACAACCACCTAAGTTATTTCCTATCTTATAAGTTATCAATAAAACACCTTTACGCTCTCTACTACAAAGACCAACGATCACGAAGAAGAACAGAATCAATACTACTTAGCACTATAAGGACTTAGTATTAACAACGGTCAATATCTAAGATGTAGTGTAAGATAACAAGTATTGAGAATTCTCGAAGGAAAGAGAATACAATAAGAGATAGGTAAGTATTATCTATCAGACAAAACTAACGATAGGCTCATTGCCTGTTGCAAGATATAAGAAAGGAGAGATCTTATAGCCAATCGTAACACCATGCTGTGTGGTCAAAAAGAGATCAGGTCCCACAATAGGGGTGTGGTAGAAGTGAGGAACCTAAGCATCTGCCTGAGTAGAGGTAGTGGTAGTGGCAGTAGAGTGCCAGCTGAGGAGAGGATGAAATGGTAGTAAGGTACCAGCTAGTATAGAATTGAAGCTGCCTGACCATATTACTACATCTGTCATGTACTCTCTTGTAATAAGAGAGATAGCATCACTTCTGCAGGGGATCCCTGAGGCAGGAAGGCGTCAGAAAAGAGGATAGGGGGACAGTAGGGTGCTAGCTGATCATCCAGGGAGAGGAAAGGTTAGGAGGGGAGTATTCACTTAATAGGACATAGTATTGGTTATTGTATTCATGTCTGACAAGGCAGCCCCTTAAGAGAGAAAGGAATAGAAAAATCAATCGTGACCTACTGAAGTGTTTCCTCCTACTGCTAACTGTATTCCCAGCTGTCTGTAGAAAGACTGAATGAAAAAACCAGACCATAGCAATCATTAAGTGAGTTGAAGCAAAAGCAGGGTAAGGGAGGTAACCAACATTGTGAGATGCTGGGAGGAAGGAATGAGTATTCTCAAGAGGGTAGAGCCCAAGAGGGATGTGAGGAGGGGATGCCTGAATGCAAACAAGTGATGGAAAGTGTTCTTCCTAACCACCACCAGGTGGGGGGGACGAGAGAAAAAGTGGTAATGATTTTCCTCGCAGTCATGGTGTTGAGTTGCTCCCAAATAGGTAATAAATTTCAAAGATTGAAGGTGTAGCAGAGATGGAAGATGTTGAATAATGTAGCAAAGATATTAACATATAAATGATTTAATATAGGTGCTTTGCATATTCTGATGAAACTTGGATAGAAATTGGGTATCCTCACTATCCTCCTAATATTTCCCAACCTCTCAGTTCAAACCTCCTCAATTACAAAACCAATTAGTACAAGATAAAGGGTATTAGGATTATGTTCTGGGCATGTATAGCATATGGGTACTGAGGACCTTGCTTTATTTGGGAGAAGGGAACTAAGGAGAAAAAGTATTATTTTAATCAAATGGTAGAAATTGAAAATAAGGGGAAGAAATGATGGTAAGAGTAATAGAGAGCCAATGCACAGATTGAAGGAATGACAGAATATAAAATATTATAATAAAAAAATACAAATATCTAGTACTTAGATCAGACTGATCTACTTCCTTCTGACTATCTACAATAGAAACAGTAAGTAGAGTGGGAGTTTGGGGAGAAAATTGTGGATAGAGAAGATAGGAGCAAAGGAGGGATTGACTGGATCTTATATCGAGAATAAATCCTCTATTCCTTATTTTATCCTTTCAAACAACATGTGCAGTAAGAAACTGGAAGAGAGATATGGGCTGTCAAAGATAATGCACCTTCTCATTCTACAGCAAAAGAGCTTAGACAATGTTATGGGGTAGTCCAACCGTAGATAGAGCCAGTAGGTCTAAGCCGTAAGCTTCTTGGAATAAGGTAAGGTAGGATAAAACGAAGATCGTTAAGGTAGGCTCGTATTTCCCGAAGTATGTTATAAAGGATATGTGTAATAATAGTTTTCTCAAGAGTAAGGTAATAAATATATTAATAAGATCTCTTCTCCGTTGCTTGATGTTTCTGATAGCTGGGAGTACCTCGATATTTATATTCCGTGTCTGGGTTATCGCGGGCTACAACCAACTCCCATACTATCTAAGTACCTCCGTCAAAAACCTCTTAAATTTCTTAAGTGCGAACACCTTTGACCCTGAGAATATTTGCCTTGCTTAGCTTTGATCTCTTCGAACTCCTATTGTTTCTGGGGGGTGTGAAC